>JAHIAM010003134.1:0-42966 GCA_021605205.1 Aegilops longissima
GGGTAAACGGCAAAAACAGGCCGGTTAATCTCACTGTAGTTGAACATGTTAAAGCCGGTAGGTAGCAGAGGGCTTATGGCCCATATGCAGTTCACGCCAAGAGGTGTAAACGGCGTCGGTATGTATCTTGTGTTGTAAGTTAGGAATAGTAGAGACCAAGCGGATCGTCTATGAACCGGCGTCGGGACTGCACGTAAATCGGCTCAGCGTCACCGATATGTATATAAGGGGAGCGACCGGTAGGCGGCTTTGAGACGAAGAGAACAACAACTCGAGGGCCTAAGCGAAGCTTGTTTGCTCCCTAGTCATGAAACCCCATCAATTCCATCACAACTAGACGTAGGCTTTTACCTTCATCAAGAAGGGGCGAACTAGTATAAATTCTCGTGTCCTTGTGTCCGCTTTAACCCCTTCAAGTAAACCCGTATGGCGGCTCCACTTACTAAGTCCTTTCACGAGGACATCTGCCGTGAAAACAAACCCACGCCCATAGGTGGCGTTCATCAAACTAGAAGCAATACATGCTAGAAATCATATTCAAGGCGCAAACCAATATCCACACTGCCAACTTAAAGGTGTCCAATCATAAGTGGTGATGCGGGATACACAAGAAGAGTAGTTTCATGTAAGAACATGGTGTGATAGGCAGGATATAGTATGTACCAAAAACAGGAAGCGTGTCATATTCACATGTATCATGTGTAAGCTAAGGTGATGCAGTTTACACTAATTAGAACAATCTGAGCTAGACACCATATGCAACATGCAACCAGATATCACTGCTTGCCAAGTTAGAGCAAGCACCTTGGATGGTGGAGTAGGGGAAGCGGAGACTTGGACCATGTAATGCACTATCGGTACAAGGAGAATCGATAGATGCTCCATTTACGTTCTTGCTGAGGACCACCATCATCGCCTTCCTTACTCTTTTCCTTCCTCTTTCTTGATTTTGCCTTGTCAAGTCAAACCCACAAGAAAAGGAATAAAATTTGCTCTTGAGAACTTATTGATGCATGATCTTGGTGAACACTACTTTCATGTAAGGCAGCCGCATGATAGGAGGATGGAATATGTATGAAAAACAGACATGCGGTGACATATTGACATGTATGATGTATATAGTGTAAACTAAGCACAAGGTGCTTGAACTTATTAGAATCGATGCAAGCTAGAAACCATATGAAAGATGAAACCAATATCACTGCCAAATTAAAAGGGTGCCCTAACAAATGTATTTGACCAAATTAGAAGCAATACATGGCAACATGCTAGAAATAATATGCAATATACAACGAATAAAGGTGACTCATCGTAAAGTGATTGATGCAGGATACAGAGAGGTAGTTTCATGTAAGAACAAGGTTAACACATAGATGTAGTGTGTACCAAAAATAGGAAGGCATGTCATATTCATGGGTATAGTGTGTAAACTAAGCAGATGCAATTTACCTAATTAGAAGCATTACAAGCTAGACACCGTATGCAACATGCAACCACATATCACTCTGCGAAGTTGGAGCAAGCACATGATGGTGGTGTAGGGGAAATGTTGTCTTCAGTGCTGGAGCAACGTTCAATATCTTCATTTAGGCTTCTTGTTTCTTGAGAATCATGTGGAAGGATGAAATTGCATTCTTTATAAGAGTATTGCGTCTCATATTAACCCGCAGCGTGATTGTCTCATCATAAGAGATAGACGCAGGATACACAAGAATGGTAGTTTGATGTAAGAACATGTTGTGATAGGAAGATGTAGTATGTACCAAAAACAGGAAGGCGTGTCATATTCACATGTATAATGTGTAAGATAAGGAGATGCAATTTAACAAATTAGGAGCATTGATGAGGGATACACAAGAAAAGTAGATTGATGTAAGAACATGGTTAATAGAAAGACGTAGTATGTACCAAAAACATGAAGGCATGTCATATTCACAGGTATAATGTGTTAACTAAGCAGATGCAATTTACCCTAATTAGAAGCATTACAAGGTAGACACCATATGCAACATGCAACCACATATCACACTGCCAAGTAGAGCAAGCACCTCACGATGGTGGTGGGGAATTGCAGTGATCAACTAGAGAGCTACGTTGACTATCTTCATTTAGCCTTGCTGTTTCTTGAGAATCATGTGGGGAGGATGACATTGCACTCTTTAAACGAGTAGGGCGTCTCACAGTAACCCACCCGGTGTTGTCTCATCATAAGTGATTGACGAGGGATACAAAAGAGCATTAGTTTGATGTACGAACATGGTTAATAGACATATGTAGTATGTATCAAAAATAGGAAGGCATGTCATTATCAAAGGTATAATGTGTAAAGTAAGGCAGATGCAATTTAACCAAATTGGAAGCAATACAAGCTAGACACCATATGCAACATGCAACCACATTTGATGCGTGAAGTTAAAGCAAGCACCTGGGATGGTTGTGTGTGGCAATTGAGATCATCAAGCGCAGAGCTACGCTTATCGCTCCAATCACGACATCGCACCCATTAGAGCGCTGAAACGCATTGCTTATCTTTGAATTACCTTTGAGCGATTTCGTCTTTTCTTTCTACGCATTCATCAACATTGCATCAGAGTCTGAAATACCCATGCATAAAAAAACAATAGTGTGAGTATGGGTGAAGTGTGTGCACAATTAGTACAGTGTAAAGGTAGCAGATAGCAGGTCGGTGAGAAATAAATGACGGGAGACATATGATAGCTCTACAACATGCATGGCACACTCAATTACTACAGGATTCTATGAAAATAATAGTCCACTGAAAGCAAATAGGTCAGTCCATTTTTTCTGCACCGTCTGATGTACAAAGAACGGGCAGATCGCCTTCATCTACCTCCAGCCAGTCAGTGTTGATGATCTTCCTCGAATGCAGCACCACCGCCCAAGATTCCTTCGCGCCTCCCTCGACCTCACCGCACCGACGTTGCTTGCACCGCCCCGGCCATCCATTCAAGCCCCGCCGACCTCCAGATCGGGCGCAGCACCTCTGCGCCCCACCCCTATGATAGACACCGATGCGCCGCTTCCCCGGGGAACATGCGGATTAGGTGCTCCGCGCGCCTAAGCGGGTGCTTCTTCTTTTAATTGTGGTTCGACTGACCCTGAATTGAAATCAAAGCGGCTACCAATTTCTAGCAATGGTGAAATAGTAAAGGGAGGAAACCTTGTGCATTTAGTATCACGAAGAAGATGATAAGAAAGGCTCAACTAGTTTCTTTCGTGGGATGAATACGGTGTGAGCGGAGACGTAAGATTTGCACGAATAAGGGAAGAGGAGTACCTCTTTCGCTGCGATGTTGTGTCCTCCTTCGCTTTTTCTCGACGATCTTGTTGTTCGCCGAAACCGAAGTTGTGGAGGACAGTGCAGCCTTGGACGAACCCATGGCCAAGTTGTTGAGTGTGGTGCGGTGGCCTGCCTACATCGGCGGGAAGCAGATCCGAGGCGGCGAACGACGGCGCAGAAGGGAACAGCTCCGGTGCGGTGGACGGTATGCGATAGTGGAGCCACAAAGAGTGAGGCGCAGGACGGCATGGTCGGAGTGGTTCTGCACGGAGCATGTCGTCGGCGTCGTGGAGGCAGCTCGCCTCGGCTTCAGCCGCTAAGTCCTTGAGGCGCTATGGTTGCGGGTTGCGCTGGACGACGACGCCGGGTACTGCCCCAAGGTGATGGAGGAGGGGGCGGTGGATTGGCCGCTATGGGGTGGAGGACGAGGAGGCTGGGGTTTCGTGGCTGGTGGAGAGGCGTTGCCGCCCATGGAGTATGAATGGGGAAACGGAGGGAGGCGGGAACTAAGGGGGAACAATGTTTCGTTTGAGACGCGCTTGTTTGAAATTTGGGGAAAGTTACAAACTTTGCCCCATCTAAAATTTCGGACATATTGAGGGTTGGGGTAGGACAACATGTCGTGTCCCAAATGTATGGATAGATTTTGGCCGAGCGATGGTGTTTAGGCGCCACGGCAGATGAATGCTTCTCGAGGCGGTTGAGACTAGCGCCTTGGTGAAGTTACAAACCTACCCCGGTTTAGACCTTGGACATCGGGCCGATAGGCTACACGGGCCAGAGTCAGGACAGTAATTTCCTACTACCAAAACATTAGTATCGCGCGGTTTCGGGTGACCAGAGGCCTATTTGGCACTTCGTTCAATATTTGGGAGAAGAAGCATTAACGTTTTCAGTTCTCTTGAATTGAACTTTCAGGATTTGTCAAACTTCACAAATCTTTACTCTTGAAAATCCTAAAGCTACAATTATTTTGGTACATTTTAATATGCATTATACATGAGTATATATTAAAAAATATGCAACTTACCTCAGTTCATGCATGGTTCCAGGTATAATCTACTTGGTTGCAAAAAAAAGTTAGATACGCGTATGAATATATATAGCATGTTCAAACTCACAACAAAGATTGATGCCCCTTTTACATCTGATTTACAAATGCTATTATCTCGGTTCAAATAGATGAATGCACTTCCTATGAATTCAAATCTTCAAACCCCTTTATGTTGAATTCGACATGTATTTTATTTCAGAGCTAGCAATTTGAATGTATCCATGCAAGTGACAAATGTATAAAGTGCTTCACACTAACAACATGGAGTGCACTAATTAATGTTTATATATGAATTGCAAAGCATCCATTGCCTGTATTTCAAACCGCCTCACTCTATGGATCGATAATATGAAATAAACACATGCACATGCTAGAATTCAATAGAGTATGGGTGTCCGATAGACCGATTTTCGGTCCATACGCAATTTTGCAAAATTCATGATCTCATCCAAAATAATAATGCCATTTATATTTTAATTTAATGCGAGAACTGCCTTTTACACGTAGATGCACTATGCCTCGCCCCATTCTCACAAACGCTGTTATAAGTCTCTCTATCTAACGCATAAGTGCACACACTTTATATGCCTCGGCATTTCTCTTTCACACATGCTCACAATCTCCTCGTGGTGTCGGGTGTCTCACGACATGCTCTCTCTCTCTCTCTCTCTCTCGACTACTATGTACCACTCTTTTCACTAATCTCAACTGGAAAACACTATTTCTCTCACATGCATATATACACATGCACGGTCTCTACTAGCCCTCTATACGCACATATATGTGCCTACGTGTCTCCCGCTGACACATTATCTTTAGGCCTCTCTCACACATTGCCCCCGACACACCTCTCTAATAGTAGTTGGCAGATATGATTTCATCATATCATTCGGTAGGATATCCCCGGCTGTTAGGCTGGATGGTAATACGAGGCAAAGTTTTACCCTAGTTCGGATCGGACCCTTGCACTTGAAGAAAGAGCCTACTCTCGGTAATCAGATATTAGTGATAGGTGTGTACAAAGTACACGTGAATACCAGTGCATTGTGCGTGTGTATACTATCGATTAACTAGCCCCCAAGCTTGTATAACATACTAAGGGCCTAGGGTTACAAATCATATATAGTCGGCTTATCACCGGTGGGGATAGAGTCCTCCACAACTCTGGTAGCTTCGTGTTGTACGCTGAGTCCTCCACATGGGTCTCAGATAACACGCCCTTGGTCCAACCTATATGTGGCGCAGATGGAACCGACCCATGAGTCTTCATGTTGACCCACCACAACTAGAAATGATGTGCCCACCACACCACACGCGTTAATCGCCACTAAGAAAATAAGCATATACAATAGTACAGCCAGATTCAGCTCACGATACGCTCCATATTTTGTTGATGACATCGACGGACTTTGCATTTGATGCGTGCTCCGTATTTTGTTGACGGCACTTACAGTCATTGTATTTGAAGCGAAAGCACGATATGGTCACTGGACTTCAGAATAAGCTCATCACGGTCACCACATACATTTTGTCGTGCTAACCAACATGTGGTTGGATGGTTAGAGGACAGTGGTTTCTCGAGCCCACCAAGGTTAAAGTCCCGTGCTCGATTTATCTTTGTTAATTTCAGTATTTTCCGGCGATGTACGCTCAGTGGGAGGAGACGCTCCACTCGACTACAAGGCACCTATGGTGACTTTGTAAAATCTCAAGATCATGTAGATGAATAAGTCAGCCGACCGACGTAGCCTCACCCGCGACGCATACATGCACGCACGCGAAGACACGCACGCATGTAGGCATGCAACACCGACACGCATACAATGTACACACGCACGCATGCCGGGCGGCAACACCGACACATACACATGCACTCACGAACACACGCACGACGCACCCATGCATGCAACACCGAACGCACCTTGCACGCACGCAACACTCGTGACGCCTGCATGCACACAAAGACACGACGCAAGACACACGCCAACCTATACGCATGCACCCTTTGTTAAGGACATGGATTGTTACGGTATTAATCAATCTTATCTCGTGATAAGCAGAAAATTGATGTTTGCTTCGGTCTTTATGAATCACAACGTATCGAATGGGCTATCAACATAGCAGGCTTAACTACATGAAAAAGATGACGTCACACTCAATGAACAATCATCGGTTTATGAAATGCCCGCTTCTGACCGCCTTGGCCCACCAAAGGTTCCTCTGTTGTGCGCTGCCTGCATTGGGTCACTGACATGCAGGCCATGCACCCAAAGAGCCCACACATCAATGGAAGAACGATGCGGTGTCCTAGGTCAGAGTCGAGGGCGCCACTCGCAGCACGCCCGACTGAACACGCCTCCGTGCCGCATTCAAACGCCGCATGAAACCCGCCCGTGGAAGCCGAGAAACCTAATCTGACACACGTCTGTTCATGACCGGGCGGCGCGAACGCAACACCGCCGAGCTCCTCCCGTCTCGCCGCCTATTTAATCTCCTATTTAAACGAGGCCAAACGCCGCCAAGAATCGCACACCTCCGCCGCTTCCCCTATCTCCTCCACCATTTTGTCCACTCTTACAATGGCTTACGAAGAGTAGTTATTCGCATCCAAGCCGGCTGGGTAGCCCGCCGGATGAGCTATGCAGCTCGCTGATCCACCTCCTCCCCGCCCGACGGAGCTAGTTGCGCGCCTAAGCCGCCGCTGGTTCAAGCAACTCGCCGCTCCAGTTAGCTCGACGAGGAGCGGCGCAAGATCGTTGCCGCCGTCCGCCCACGCCTCATACCGCCGGCTCTTGTTTCGTGGTCGAGACTCCATGCCGGGCGTCGCGCCATGCAAGCAGCGCATGTGTCGGGTGCACGAGAGCGATTTAGTCGGTGGTGGCCAGCGCCCGCGTCCGCCGCCATCATCGAGGAGAAGTAGAACACGGAGGTCGCCACCGCTGGGTCCCATGAAGGCCATCGGGAGGCGACGCCAGCGAGACAACAGGTGTCTTGCCGGATCCTTTGTTGCGAGGACCTTCGTCGACCAAGATAGGCTCCACGAAGAGGTCAATGTTAGGATGAACTCGAGTCGGTGCCGCCATGGCGAAGTAGTGGCTGGTGATGAACTCGAACGGTGCCGCCACCATCATCTTCGCACCAGCCAATGATATCGGGCAAAGGGGAAGCGAAATGCCCTTTGCGCTGAAGCATATACTTCGGGGCTCCGGCAGTCCGTGATCGTGTTGCGGACATGAGGAACACAAATTGATCGTAGGGCGACCATTTAGGCCAGGTATTATATAATTGCTGCCCGTAACTAGCACCACGTAGTTCATTTGAATGTAATGAACCGTCATGTTTGTGTGAAAATCCGTATTTTATATGATTTCGCCGTTGTTTATATGAAATATCAGTTTGTCTACGTGTTTGCGTGAATTTCGTCCGGTTGGTTGAGTTGTTGTCATAATGTGTGCGTATACGGTTGGATGGCGAATTTGCGGGTCGCCGTCGAATCTGGCGGCTCGGGTGGCGCTAGGGATAAAAACACAGCTCAGGCGAGCTCGCTCCAACGCGCTACTGGAGGATGCATGACAGCATGAGCACCGAGCCATTCCTCGCTCATCGGGTGGCAAAGGCACGGTGGACAAAAGGGTCGCCAATATTTTGGCTACCGGGCAAGATCCAAACAGCCCTCCCAACAGATTCAAATCCCTCGCTCGCCGTGGAATTTTGCCATGTGTTGTTTTCATGGACTAGTAAGGTGCCGTGCATTGCACGGAACATCAAGATGCATTTTTTACAAACTCCCGCATGCATGCAAGGGATAATTAATGTCCTCCTTTGCTAGTACCACGAGGAAAACACCATTAATATTGCATCGGTTAGTGTTAGTGGCCTTGTATATCTGCAAATTGTAATTTTGATAGTGGCCCTTGTATATAAAAATGGAGGGAGAAATATGAGAGATAAGGTGAGGAGGAGGCGTGGTGCCGTGGTGGTGGACTGGTGGTCTGATCAAGGAGGCATGGGGATGGACGGCGATTATGTCTAGGTTTGTATCTCTCTCACACACACCCACGTAGGTGGGGGACGTGCACGAAGAGAAGAGGTGCACGACAGCGCACGTACTCCGCCTCTTTCCCAACCACACCCGCAGCGGTACATGGTGGAGCCATTTCTGTCACGAAAAAGGCAGCCCACATGGTAATTTGGCACGTGTAATCGTTGTCCACTTGGTGGAGGGAGGATCACAACCACGGGTGAACAAACAAATTGCGACTTGATGCGCTATGTTAAACTAAAAAAGAGGCAAACCATGTGGGGCCTACCTTAGAGGCAAGGCTCTATACACCTGGAGTACTTTTGATGTGTCCCACAACTCGCAGAACGAGGAGAAACTTGCTTAGCACGCTGTCTCGCCCACGCAGGCGCGGTGGCTCGCAGGATGAGGAGAAGCTACTACTATCAGACGCCTTTTACGCCTCGCCTCCCTCGCCGCGCAGTGGTGGCTCGCAGCACGAGGAGAAAATTTTACTACTCCTCCGCTTACTCCTCGTCCCTACTACGTACTTTGGTTAGTACTCCTTTATTTACTTATACAAGGCCACTATAAAAAATACATTTGGCATCTATACAAGGCCACAAATAGTAATCGAGACAAAAGTTACTACTCCTCCTTTCCATTTTATGGCTCAATTTCAAAATCTCTCCAACCAAGGTAGACGGTGAGTGGTCGAATTAATTTCGTAGTTTGCACAAGACGCTGCGTTTTTCTCAAGAAGTTATGTTTACCGAGGCATTAATTAGAACGAATGCATGAATGACCACTAAATTTCCATGAACTTGTACATGCATTGGTTAGTTTCCTCTTGACATCGCTATGCCGGGTGATCTAACGACCTCAAATCCAACATGTAATGGTACTACTACTAGTATAGTAGAATTGAAACTTATCAAATGGAAAACTAATGTTTGTTAGATGAGCCCTATAAACCCTTGTGGGTACGCACTCTATAAAAACAGATTTTTCCAAAACTAAGTCGCCCTTTCATGAATTCTGTAGTATACTCCTCCGTCGACGCCCTTTCATGAATTTTGTACTTCGTCACGACATGTGGGACATATAGCAACCGGTCGACGGTCAAGCACCAAATAACAAAGCAGTAGAACAGCAGGGGACGCACCCCACTGCATCGCCCAAAGAGTAGTAATGAGCAATGAGACGTCAAATCACAATGCCGCACCTTCCTGCATTGGACGAAGCAACCATTATTTCACACTTCGGATGGATTGCGCCATGGAGCAAAAATTGAAATTTTAAAAAAGGTGGTACATATAGAGAGTGCTCGTCGCCAAATTATGCATATAGTACTATTAAAAAAGCTAGTACGTGCTTAATTGGGGTGCTAAATTCTACTAAAGAAATACTAGTACTAGTATGTACATATCAAGAGTTAAAGTAACGAGAAGAAACATAACATAGTTCTCGCTGGGGCTCAAGACAACACACACCTCAAATTAAACTAAGCACACCTGAAATTAAACTATGCAACTAATCCGTAGACACTGCATTAGAAGTTTAGAACCGCCATGAGCAACGACATCGCCACCTTACTCGGAGTCCTCGTCCACGCCCCTCGACTTCGCCCTTGTCCCTCTTCCTCTTGGCCGATACTTCTTGCTTGAACCGCCAACTTGGCTGTTGCTCTTCATCCAACCCTTGTAGATATTGAAACAAAGGTAGCCATCCATTGCAACATAGTGGATGTGGTCTATATCTAGTACATTCCGCTGCCATGCATGACGATGAAACGGTAATGAGGTTTCTCCGTTTATGTAGGAAGGATGAACCATGGTTTCGCCAGGTCGCATTGAGGGTCGACGAGAGGGCACCACTGATTCTTCCGAGGTCGAAGGGGTTGCCTACAACAAGGCTTATCCGACGCAGGACTTCTTTGTCGTTATTTAAGTCTACAGTAACGAATTCGACTGTTTTGTCCTCGAGGAAGTTCTTAAAATCCTGGCACTCAACGTCGGCATGACATATGTGGTAGACCAAGCAAACGTTATGTACGCAAACCCCGATCACGGCGGCTTCTTCCTCTCTTTGTCCTTTAGATCCTTCTCTCGCCCCATGACTGTGGTGTACTCAACATCTAGCCCAGCGACCCACTCATCATGTGAGTTTTAACATGCGTCAAGCGAGAAAGGCATCCTTTCACCGTCGCGAAGTACGGGTGTAGATGACGCCGAACTCATCGCCGGTGATGGTTCTAACCTTGTACTCACCGCCGATCGGGGAGATTTGGGACGCCATGGATTTGGGAGGAGGGTTAGGATTAGTGGAACTGCCAGAATGTGAATGGACGGACGACTAGGAGCGAATCGCCGAGTATTAAAGGACGTGCGGGGACGAGTAGGAGCGAACTGCCAGCGTGCGAACGGCAAGGTAGTGGCTTTCCATTCTCCCATGATACGGGCTTCCGAGAGCCCTTAGATCTGAGATCGAACGGTTGCATGGCACGATTCTAGACCTATGGGTGAATATCCTATCCTGGAGGGTTATTCTGCAAATTTTCAGCAACTTAGCATGCGACCGTTTGATGTTAGATCCAAGGGCTGCCAGCAGCCCGTATCATGGTCGCGCCTACCACGACCGCCGCGTCGCTCGCGTGGTCGCGCCCTTGGAGATTTAACACGGTGCATTAGGCTATCTGATGTTGGCATGTCATACATAGTCATCACTTAGTCACTCATACTACAACAAGGTTGGCTATAAGTGTATTTTTTTACTCCTCGCTATCTCTTTTTCAGATTCCTCCGTCTCCATAATATAAGAACGCTTTTGACACTAGTGTAGTGTAAAAAACGTTCTTATATAATGGGACACAGGGAGTACTAGTATTTATTCCATTTGCCAAGGAGTGACCTCTTCCAATGAAATGGTGTTGCTAAGTTTGCTTCATTTAATTAGCTATAGACTCAAAATTGTCTTTTCACCTAGGTACACGCGCTTAGCACCGCTTTCTTCCTTCGGTCACCAAACTAGTCTCTCTCTTCTTGATTAACTTGCCACATCAGACTTTATGCCTATGTGGCAAGCTTAAGCACCTGTAGGAGAAAGTAAGTACAATAGTGCGCTTTACATGGCATTTTTGCATATGTGGAGGAAAGAGAGGCAAGGAAAAAGTGGAGAAGTGGGCTCTCATGCAACAGCCAGCCTCTACTACTACATGGTGGAGCATTGGGAGAGGCACCTGTATGGAGGTGGTCAGAATCGGAAACTCACGCCGGTCGAAGGCGCATGATTAAAATGATAATGGCAAGTCAAATCACGGGCCCCACCTGTCCAAAGAAGAATTGTCAAATCACACAGCCTCACGCTTGCAGCAGCCTACTCCCTCGCCTTCGCGTCTCTGTCGAACCGACTAGGCGGAACTGCCCGCCACTGCAAGCAGAAAAGCCCGCCCTCGACTTTTAAATACAACTACTCCCTCCGCCTAGGTGAGTAAGTCATCTTACTGAAAACCAAATAATCCCAAAATACTAAGGCGTGGTGCATTAACTTCTACCTCGTTTCTTGCTTCTTCACATATCAACCAATGAGAATCCAATGATATACTTTTTGTGACATAGTAACTCATATTTAGTTAGTCAAATGGATGACCTAGAACTACGTGCAGGCCCTATAAACCGAGATGCCTACAAATAAAAAACCGAGACGGAGAGGGTAGTTCAACACATATCTTTTAGATCAATATAGTCGGGATTCACCAGGAGCAAAACCAAGTGGTAGGCTGCCCTGTCGTGTTGGCGTAGCAACTCAAGCAGGTCAGTCCGCTGCGAAATGGCTACACACTTAACAGACCCTTTGGCAGACATGTGGCTCATCCACCGCCTTGTTCCACATGTGATGCACCAAATCACAGTTCGAGCAGCGCTTGAATTGGAGGCACCCTGTTGAAGGCCGCAGTAGTAGAAAATGAGCGATGAGCGGTCAAATCACAAAGCCCCACCTTTCCCCGCATTAAGCTGGACGGACGAAGCAACCATCATTTCACTCTAGCGCAAGAGCATAAAGAAAAGAGAAAACAATGATGCGTGCGGCAGCTACCTAGGGCACCCTAGGTAGGGGTCTCCACTACATATCCTTTTTTTGAAAGCGCCTCCACTACAAATCGGCTTCTCCCTCGTCCTCTTGAAGAAAACCGATGATGAGTGCGGCGGTAGGGTTTGTAGGAGAACTATGGCGTGCGGGGCCACGTCGTAGTAAACGGGTTCGAGTCGACGCGCTTAAATATGTGTGGGCCGCTTGGTTTTACAGGAACGAGGCAGCATTTTGGGTTCGGGGACCGGTGGAGATATAGCACGATAAAAATTGTGGACGTAGGTTCGACCGAAAGGCAATGATGCATGGGCCCTGCATTTTGATATACCCGGGGCCGCGTGAAATTTTCTACTCTAATCGAAACTAGTAAGGTACACATGTATTGGACGCATGAGATTTCGAAACCAAATTATGAATAAATACACACTATAGCATGTAAAGCTTTGAGTCATATATGCGTGATGTAGATGTTCGTTTAGTTCTTATAGTTCATCTCATTCAAAATCAATTAGTTTTATAAAAATGTTAAGATTCATGGGGTTGTGCATTGTAAATCATAAAGTAAAAAACAAATAATGGCAATTCATTTAGAAAAAAATAATCAATTATGATGCAGAATATTCTAGAACAAAGGAGAAGTGCTTGTGTTTTGAGGTTTGTGCATTATGCTTAAGTTCAACCATGGAGTCTTCTAAATTGTACATGTGGCAGATCTGGTGGAATGTTGATGATATCCAACGGCCAATAGTGCTCGGATTTGCCCATCTCTGCACTGTCGGGTTATCTTCATCCAGCGACCATCTTTCAAAGTTATTCGCACACTATATAGTTCTTGTGCCATAGTTGCATGTTTTGGAAAAAAGCTACTAGTGGGTTGAACTATCTATTTAGGAATAGAAGATGTATACATGGAAGTTGTAGGGAAAGAGATGACATGGAGGATCTCAATTCATATGAGTAGGGATTGGAAAAGAGATGTCATTTGGTTCACATCATAGGAACTTTTCTATTGAATCTAGAGATGACATGTATCTCAAGTCCTATTCGGAGGGATTAGTAAAGAGATGTAATTTGGTTCATATCATAGGAAATTTTCTATTGAATATACACTAATGTTTATTTTCCTTTGAAATTAAGGGAGTATAGGAATCCATTCATATGAACCAAGTGGCTCTAAAGCTATAGAAATGATATCATGTTTATTTCCTTTGAAATGTAGAGTATATGAATCTATTCCTATGAACCAATTGGCTCTAAAGGAAAAAATCCTATAAACATAATATCATATAGAGTTCCTATGATATTCCTCGACACTAAAGGATGGTTGAAATTGCTGCGAGTGATACGATGGTCTTTCTTTGTAGAATCCTCACCCATCTTTATAGTTACCTCTCGAAGATGAATGAAATGATATATACAGGGTATTCTACATGTGCAATTTGGTACACGAAAACTCGGTAAAAGTTTGTGAGGTTCTAATTTTCAATAAAGCTATATGCACTGCATTTTGGAATGGGGGGGAAAATACGGCAGTTGCTAACACTCACGTGGAAGATTTGTGTGTAGGAGGAGTGGCTGTTCTGTTAAATGACATGGCAAAACTGACACTGTCGGATGCCGGTCTAAGGTTCTTACGGCGTTTGTCAGGAAAAGGCTTGTGGCGAACGTTTGTCGGATAATGATTTACGGACACATGAATTGCACTGATACGTGCCGCCCTCTCTCTCACGCACACACACCCTCACGAGTCACAACTCTCCTGAGTCCTCTCACAGACTCGCACATGGCACCCATCGTCTATCTGCAGGTAGACGTCACGCACATATGTGCTCTTCACACCCTACCCTCAGAACTTCTAAAAAACAAAAGACGGCGCTCACATTTTATTTTAGCTCACACATCACACACTTATATTATTACTCTTGCGGCAAACGTTCTTTGGGCATAGTACATATTGTACTCTCACGAAGAGAAGCGGTGAAAGCACGCGCTAGTTCTCTCACACCCACTCGCAGGTACACGTAGGAGCGCATTTTTTTTTGAAGCCGGTACAACAAAATCACTCCACTATATATAAAAGCAGGAGCCTTAGCGCTTGCTTTACTAGGGTTCCTCTCGTTCACTCTCATGCTCTCCAGATCTAAGCAAGACATAGGTGGCCACACACTCTCTCTCTCTCAGCTCACATCTGGTCACAAATCCGGCCGGACAACCTCGGCCGGGGCAGGGGGTGTAGGTGCATCGTTCACGCTGTCGTCGGCAGCGAGGGAGGAGACCAACGGCTGCCTGCCCCGATCGGGCGGCCGTGCTGCTCTCTCCGAGAGAGCGCTGCTCGGAGGGCCTCCGACCCTTCTTCCTCCCTCGGTATTGTGGCTAAGATGCAGCCTCCCGACGCCTGCCTTTGCCACATGCCGTCGACCCTCGTGTATATATTCCTTCAAACCTGCCTTGCTCTCTCGCCCCAGCTCTTCCCCTTCGTGTGGATCCTTTTCTACTTCCGTCCGCTGGTCCAAAGCCACCTAGACTTCTACTATTATTAGAAGTAAAGCTAGTTCATACAATCAACTCAAAGCGTTGGTTCAAACAGGGAGAAAGTGGGAAAGCTGTAGCATGAATCTAGGACTTGGTTCTAAGAGGAAACGGGGAAAGTAGTAATATCTCATCCTTTGCTTAAATAACCGAATTTCAGATTTACGCAAACAGGGATGCCTGTCTCCATATCATTTCGGGATGTCTGCTCTCGATCGTTTCTATCTCAAGCAATCAAAAGCACACACCTCAGTTTTAGTACAACTGCAGCAAAATGAGATGGCTATCCTCGTTGCCGTGCCTAACCTCCCGCCTTCAAGGTATCCCTACATTGGTAGTAACTAAGGTAGAATGACCAACGCAATCTAAACGAAGTTGATTCGTACGTTTTACTTCCTAATTGCAGTGCAGGGACGAGCGAAAACAACTGCATCCTAGCCTGCAATGCACTTTCTACCAGTTCATCCATGGACCAAGGACTAGCTGGCACGGTTGCACGGTGGTTTTTTGGACAGGTGCGCGGACAAGAGGCATTGTGGTCTGCTTATTTCTGCAAATAGCGGTGCTTAAATTTAGTGGAATGCACAAGAATTTCACCTGGTCAGTACACTGCATGGTTCAGTTCAGCATTCCAGCTGAGACCACAATTATAATTGGTTGGAATGAGAGAACCTAACCCTGGATGGTGGCAACAAGAAAAAACCAGAGTGAACTCCAGGAAATTTAAGCCTGCCGGGAGGCCCTTTGCTCAGAGAAGCCTTGCTTGTTTTTTCCTGATTTGTAAACCTTCTCAGAACTTTGTCTTTTGTTGTGAACTAGTATATGTTGTGTTATGTTCTATGAATCATTGAGATGTATAAAACTGCTTAACTTATGCTTTTCAAGATTTTTATGAAGACGAGTTTAATGTGAGTGTTCCACATGAGCGTTGGACTAGCTTGAACGTTTGGAATTTATTACATTGTGGCCTCAATTAACTGCACGCACCACTGTAACAAGATACATAGTTGCTTATATGATTCACGGGCACACAAAAGTAGCAGCAGTTCCCATAGACGGATTCAAATAGAGTACTAGCCCCAGAGGGGTCAATAACAGGCAAGGTTCGGATAATTAGACACAATCCAAACTACTATTAAACACTAGCTGGGGCAACTATTTCATGCCTCGATCTAATTTGGGCTGGACACAAGACGGACCTTGCCATGAACATCATCGAGGACGTCCCGCAGCAGCTCAATCCTATGAACCTTCATGAAGACAACCTTGTGGCCTTGCCACTGATAAACTTGTTTGTGGAGGCATGCCACGTCATCTTCCTACGTAAGCTTGACAAGAACAGTATGCCTCACAAACGAAGGAGTAGCTTTGAACTTCTTGTGCTTCAGTACACCCTGGACAACACGCCTGACAACTGTGAGGCTGGAATACACCTCTTCATTGCTATAACCGCAAATGGCTTCCAGGATCCAACAGCCTAAGAACTCTTTTTTCCCAGTGCGTATATTCAGGTCGTCCGCCTCATAGCGAGTGACATGCACAACCACACAACCCTTGTCTGCGCATGTGGCTCTAATTGAAACGAAACAAATTCTGAATTACTTTTCAAGATAAGAAACACAAGTTATTTAAACCACTATGTATAGCATGGCATCAAGCTAATAAAATTTTGCATTATTAATCACCACATACTTCCTTTTCTAAAAAATCACCACATACTTAGATGAAAAACCACAATCGAGATCGGCAAAGAAGGAAATCACCTTGGGCAGCTTAGCGGGGGGACATCCTCGAAGGGGAAAACTGTTTCTGCGGTGCTAACGGGGCTGTAACCTCAAATGGGGTGTTGACCATCTCAATAGTGGCCGTGGCGATCTGGGTCGGCTCGGTGGCTGCCTCCATCTTCTTGGAGCTCTTCGTCTCGTGGGGATCAGCCTCCCACGTCTGCTCCAATATCGGCAGATCTTTGCCCGGTTCTCCTTGGTCCATCATGAAACTGACGAATACTAGGAGACCACTAAAAGGAAAACACAATCGCAATGACAATGAAACAAAAAAGAGAGTGAGGATCGGTTACTGCTTTGCAAAAGTTCTTTTTTTCTCTCTGAACGAAAATATACCAACATCACGGATCCGCTTACCTTCCCTTCGTTGGGAGAGAAGAACAATGGCGATGCGAGTGTTGCCTTTCCCTTGAAGACAGGGAGAAGGGATTCAGCGAAGAGTGAAATGATGGTTGCTTCGTCGTCAAACTTAGACTGCGGGAGGTGGGGTTTTGTGATACGACGGCTCGTTACTTCCGCGCTACGACCGGGGTGACTCTCCGTCTGCATACTGCCTTCTAATTTGGTGGATGGCTTTTGGGCCCGCGCGCTGCATGGCCCGCATGTCGGTGAACAAAAGTATAACGACATTCAGTAGATGGAGATGTTTCAATGACCTAGGAGGAGCCAGAAGCGGTAGAGTGTCTCCACTGTACTAGTAGTAATTGTTTTTCTAGGTAGCTGTAGAGTGTCTCCACTGTACTAGTAGTAATTGTTTCTCTGGGCCCAAGACAAAACAGCCAATCCACACTAGTAAATAGTAAAATCAATTCAAAAGGCGCTACCCACACCCAGCACACCGCCCCAAAAAAACCTGGGTGCTCTTCTTCCTCCTCGCTCCCACCCACCTCACGTCAGCTCGCTCCACTCGTACCCCCAAATTCCTCACCTCACTCCTACAGAAAACCCCCAGCTCCCCTTCTTCTTCGCTTGCACTACAACTAGGCTCGACATTCGTTACTCTACTCAAATCTGTGAGCGCGACGTGACGCCCTCGAGGAAAATGGAGTCGGCTGACCCAAGCGCCAAGAAGATGAGGCTCCCGCCAGCGGCGACGCCTGTTGTAGATCCTGCACCTGGCAGCGCGGGGAGAAGCGGCGACCTCGCCCCCACCGGATCCCAGTAACCCGTAGAATCTCGGGTGGACCGCATCAGCGATCTCCCAGACGCCATCCTTGGGGAGATCATCTCGCTTCTCCCCACCAAGGATTGCTGCCGCACCCAAGTCCTCTCAATTCGGTGGCGCCTCTATGGCGCACCGTGCCTTTAATCTCGATCGTCGTCGTCACTATCTCTCTTCAATGATTTTGAAATCCCAGAGCCATCATCTCCTCCCACAGGGCTCCGCTCAAAGCCTCTCAGATCCCGTCATGCTACTGAGCAAGCATACCATTCCCCTGCACGGTGGACGCCTGGCTGAAATCCCTCAATTCACGTAACTACAGCTGCTTGAGTTCTATTATTCCCCGAAATCACATACCACATACGAACGCCATGAACTTGTGCCTCAAAGACCGATGTCCATCTCGTGGTTTTCCTCCTCTCTCTACACCGCCACCTTTGCGTTGTGCTACCTACCAGACAATCTGGTACTAAACCTTCGACTCCCATTTCTCAAGAAACTTTCACTTGTGCGGGTTCGTATATCGGAGGCCTCATTGCACAGCATCATCCACTCCAGTTGCCCTGCGCTGGAGTGCTTGGTGCTTGTTTTCACAGTTAGAATCGGTTGTCTCCAAATAAAGTCGCCTAACCTTGTAAGAATTGGAATTTGTTTTGACGGAAGGCAGCTCATCATCCAAGATGCCCCTTCACTTCAAAGGTTGATCCTTGATTCTAGTTATTCACCGTTGCAAATAAGCGTCCTCTCTGCGCCTAAACTGGAGACCTTGGGTGTAATACATGATCTCTGTGCTCATTTCAATATGGTGTTTGGCTCCACAGTTCTTCAGGTACTTTATATTATCATCTACACTTGTAACCATAAGCTACATTTTAAATTTCTGAGCATAATTTATATATCATCTTGGAGTACACATTTTGTACTAATATTATGTTCTATGCTCAATGAAGAGTTTCTCCATGGATGGCCTATCAATGGTGCTGGATTCTGTCAAGATCTTATATATCCAAATGAATAGTTTTGATCTGAACAAGATTATTGGCTTGCTGCAATGCTTTCCATGTCTGGAGAAGTTGTATATAAAGGTGATAATTTCACACACATTAGAAGCCCGCATATAGTGTACTAGAATTAACCGTTTAGCTGTTGCTCTTTCGACACTCTTCTTTTAGACCTTAACTATTTTCAATCTTCATGTCTATTTAGGCAACAGGACGGGGTAAGAAAGTTATAACCAATCGGTGGATTCGTAAGCATCGGGATTTTCTCACTTCTCATGAGATTCGATTGAAGACAATAACGCTAGAACGATATGTAGCCAACCGTGCAAACACAAGATTTGTCACATTCTTCCTGCTGAATGCGAGGTTACTATTGTCCATCAGGCTTAAGTTTATCAGCAGCATGGTTTTGACGGATGGGTATGTCAAGAGCAAAAAAGGAGTTTCAGGTGGGAAAAGAGCTTACGAATGTGCGGGCTTCTATTTACAACATATTGTGGTCATAATCCGATAAATTTTACGACCCAGATGTTCATTCTATGGACTGACCGATCCATTTGATTGATTGCCAAAACAGTCTTTGGAGTTAGATGTTGTTGCCCTTTTCAATCTGGGTTTTTTTATAAACCTAATGAACAATCAACCCTCATGCTTTTGTACAGTTTGTAAGCTGGAGTTAGATGTTCCTGCCCTTTTCAACTCGGCTGTGACTGTCATATTTTCTTTGAAACAAGGCAAATGGCTTGCCATTCGTTTAATTTAGAGTGAAATATTGTAACAAATCACAACCAAGGGAAATAACATCACTCACGCCGGCTGCTTGAGCTCACTGTGCATTATAGAAGCCAAGTGATTAGCCCCCACCAGCACCCACAAACTTATTTCGAACTAGCACATCAAATGGGCTGTAAATTTTCATAGGAAAGGCTGCATGACCGTGACAGTTTTGGATTCTGACATTTGGGTCCCGTGAGGAAATAGCCTATCCAAGGTGGTGTCGACTTACTAGCCAGTCAACAAACGATTCTGCCTACCAGCCGTTGGATTGACATCCAACATCTGTCATGTATCTTCTATCTCTTGTCTTCTTCTTCCTCCAGCCGCCCAAACCAAACCACCCCGTCGGCTCCGCCTGCTCCCGCCTCCCATGGCTGGCTGCGCCTCCGCCGCCCTACCATATGTACCCTCCAACGTTGGCCAGTCCCTCCCTCTATTCCCCCACACGTCATGTTATTCTCCGGCGACGTCAGCCCCAACACGCACTGCGTTCAACCATCAACCTCGTACTTCTCCGCCTGCAATCGGACGGTGCATCTTCAACGGCTCTGTTCGTTCCGTCCGAGGCCTCGCCGTCGTCCTCCGCCTTTGCGACCTTGGTTCATTTCGCCGTGCTTGTGCGCGCCGCCTCTTGCGTTGTCAACGCGTCAACAACCGAGAGGAACAAGGAGATGATCAGACGTGAGAGGATGACAAGAGGGACCCACCAGCGTCATGGCAAGACGCAAGCAAGTGCCTCTATAGACACGCCCAAAAATATGGTTCCTCCTAATGGTTGGACATATAGGGCTCACACCATTGCCAATGTAGTCAATAAACGAGAGAATTACACTACGAGCGGTGACACGAGGACCCAAAGAAGTCGCAAGTAGTTTTTTAGGAACAAGCGGTTGTTATTTATACTAGTTTTAGCGACGGATCAGGGTAACAATGGGGTTGTGCGGGGGCTGTGGCCCATCTAGCCAGGGTTTTATTTATGTTTACCACATCATGAGCCCAGTTGTGTTTTGTTGCTGAAAATAGCTAGCCCAGTTCTATTTTTTTAAAGAAATACCCAAACAAGGCCTACTTGCTTTATCGGCCCTGCTGGGTTGCAAATCTTTCAAGACGATGAGAGTTTCATTCGGTTTGCCCAGAAATGGCCAGTACTTTTTTAAAACACATCAAACCGGGAATTAGTTTCAATTTGTTTCATTACAAGATCTTAAATTCCATTGATTTTTATGCGTGGACAATTATTTGGATTTTATATTCATATAAATTATTTTTCAAAATAGTTTGAATGTGAATCGATATTTCTGGATTAAAAACAGTTGACCGCTTTTGAAATATGCAAAATTTCAGATACTTTTTAACCGTGGCCACAATATGGGGTGTAATGCTAACAAAAAGAAGATGGGCTCCAAAAAAACCCTTAAGAATTAGCAAATGGGATGTACATTATTAGAAAAAATGGCAGATGGGATGTATGCTGTTTTCCACAGATTTGAGGCTGACTTGTGCGCCTACTACAGGTTGACGCGTATGCTTTCATAAAAGAAGGTTGATGCTGCATAACGCCTGTCAACACACGAGAGCGTGGATTGGATGTCCATCCAACGGTTGTCGTCTTCTTCAATCTCTGCTCTTCATGCTCCGGCCGCTCAAACAAGCGCCGGGACTGCTCGCTTCCTCCTCCCGCTGGCCGGCTATGCTGCCGCCAAGAGCCTCACGGCCCCACCGCATCGCCATCGCTGGCCTAGCCATCCTCTACTCACCCACACACGCTGTTATTCTCCGGCGACGGCGGACGAACCAGTAAACCCTCGTACTCCTCCGCGTGGGAAACAACTGCCGAGTATTCCCTGGCTCCGTGTCGTTCCCTTCCTAGGCCTCGCCGTCGTCCACCGCCCTGGTGCTCTCGGCGCGGCCTGGTCAACGTGGTCAATGAACGACATCCATCAGAAGTGGACTGTACGTGGAGAGGCTGACAGCTAGGTCCACGGGCGCACACAAGGAAATGCCTCCTTATTATGCGCAAAATAATGATTCCTCCACCTGACAGCTAGGACCCACAGGAAGGGCCTCTGTATTTCATGAAAAAATATTCCCCCCTCTGACAGGTCGGACCCACCAGCTATATCTTCGCACGCAAGGAAGTGCCTCCTTATTACGCCCAAAAAAATGAATACCCCCCTGCTAGCTGGGACCCACCATATTGTTGGGCTGACTTGTGGGCCTACTAAGTTGACGGGGACGGAGGGCTTTGTCAACTTAGTCAATACTCCAGTGACCATATGATGTCCATCCGATGGCCATAGTGCTTCTTCAACCTCTGGTCTTCTTGCTCCATCCGCCCAAAGCAGCGCCGGTCGTGCCGCCTGCTCCTGCCTCCCATGGCCGGCTGTGCTACCGCCTGCTCCTGCCTCCGTGTTCGGCCCACGTCGCCCCTTCCTAGGCCTCGTCGCCGCCCACCGCCGTGGTGCTCTCGGGCGCGGCGTGGTCAATGTGGTCAACGATCGACTTCCATCGGAAGAGTATCAGACGTGGAGAGGCCGACAGCTGGGTCCACGATAGCCGCAAGGAAGTGCCTCCTTATTATGCGGAAAATAATTATTCCTCCACCTGACAGCAGGGACCCACCGGACGGGCCAACAGTATTTTGTGAAAAAAATCATTTCCCCCTGACTGCTGGGACCCACCGGACGGGCCACCGTATTTCGCAAAAAAAGCGTTCCCCCCGCTGTTAGCTCGGACCCACCGGAAGTGCCTCCTTATTACGCACAAAAAAATGAATACTCCCCCGGCTTGCTGGGACCCACCTTGGTGGGAGGCTGTCTTGTGGGCCTACTAAGTTGACGTGGACGAAGGGCTTTCTCAACTTAGTCAATATGAACGATTCTAGCTCCAGTGACCGTACGATGTCCATCCAACGGCCGTAGTGCTTCTTCAACCTCTGGTCTTCTTGCTCCAGCCGCCCAAAGCAGCGCCGGTCGTGTCGCATGCTCCTGCCTCCCGTGGCCCGCTGTGCTGCCGCGAAGGCCTCACCGCCCCCTACTATTCCCACCGCCGGGCAGGCCCTGCAGCGACGGCAGCCTCACACCGCAGCCGAACCAGTGAACCCTCGTACTCCTCTCCGTGCGGGCTTCCACTGCCATGTCTTCCCCGGCTCCACGTCATCCCCTTCCTAGGCCTCGTCGTCGTCCACCGCCGTGGTGCTCTCCGCGCGGCATGGTCAGCGTGGTCAAGGAACGACTTCCATCGGAAGAGTACTGTACGTGGAGAGGCTGACAGCTGGGTCCACGGCCACAACCCAGTTTTTTTGTGATTTGCCAAGTAAGTCGCTTTGTCAGGCCTCTTGGGCTGCAAATCTTTCAAGACGAGGAGAGCTTTCATTTGGCTGGCCAAGAAAATGGCCCATCAGTAATGAGAAATGGGCTGTACATTTTTAAAACACATCAAACCGGCAATTAGTTTCAAATATATTTTTTCATTTCAAGATTTTAAATTACATTAATTTTTATGCAGGAGAATTTTTGGATTTTATATTGATATACATTTATTTTAAAATCAGTTTGAATGTGAGTCGAAATTTCGGGATTAAAAACAGTTCGGACCTTTTGAAATATGCAAAATTTCAGATAATTTTTAACTGTGGCCACAATATGGGTTGTAATGCTAACAAAAAGAATATGGGCTCCAAAAAAAACCTTAAGAATTAGCAAATGGGCTATAAATTATTAGAAATAATGGCAGATGGGCTGTATGTTGTTTTCCACAGATTTGAGGCTTTCCTCAAAAAAGGTTGACGCACAAGCAGTGACGGTTGGATGTCCATCCAACGGCCATCGTGCTTCTTCAATCTCTGCTCTTCCTGCTCCAGCCGCTCAAACAAGCGCCGATGGGACTGCCTGCTCCCTCCTCCTCGCCGGCTGTCTTTGCTGCTTGCCACAGCCTCACCGCCCCATCGTACTCCCATCGCTGGCCTAGCCATCCCTCTACTCACCCACACTGCTGTTATTCTCGGCGTGAGCAGACGAACCAAGAACCCTCGACAGTCATACTCCCCTCCGCGTGCGGGAAACAACGCCGAAGTCTTCCCCGCCTCTGTCGCCCCTTCCTAGGCCTCGCCGTCGTCCACCGCCGTGGTGCTCTCGGCGTGGCGTGGTCAATGGGGTCAACGACCGACTTCCATCGGAAGAGTATTGTCGCGTGAGAGGTCGACAAATGGGTCGACGGCCGCAGCAAGGAAGTGCCTCCTTATTACGCGCAAAATAATTATTCCTCCACCGACAGCGGGACCCACCGGACGGGCCACCGTATTTTGCGAAAAAAAGTTTCCCGATCGCTAGGACCCACCAGCTACACCTTCGCACGCAAGGAAGTGCGTCCGGGCAAAAAAAGACGATTCGCCCCCCTGACTGCTGGGACCCACCAACTACATCTTCGCACGCAAGGAAGTGCGTCCGGGCAAAAAATGATTTCGCCCCGATCGCTGGGACCCACCAGCTACATCTCCGCAGGCAAGGAAGTGCCTGACAGTCGGGACCCACCTGGTCGAAGCGTACGTAGCGTTGTCATTCTGGTCGCGAACGTGTACGTCTATATATACTGGTGGATGTAGAGGCGCACACGTGTCGTAGTAGAGGCGCGCACGTAGCATGTACACGTACATACAGCGGCGAGGGTGCAAGAAAGAAAATACGGCCATGTATGTACATACTGGCAGGGTCTCAAACGCCTACTCGCGCATACGTACATGGCTGGATCGGAACGGAGAAACAGCGTCGTCGTCGTGTTCATGGGGAGGCAACGGAATGCGTCGTGTTCATGGGGAGGCAACGGAATGCGTCGTGTTCATCGGGAGGCAACGGAACGCGTGGGAGCCAACCGGCTGGGTTGGAACGGAATGCGTGGTCGTGTTCATCGGGAGGGCTTGGACGGAACACGCGATGGAAACGAGGCCTAGCGTACCGCACAACGGAGGAAACGGCCTTGTGTTCGACCGGCCACGTTCGAAACGGGATCCTGTTCATCGGGAGGGGTCTGGCGTACCGCAAAACAGAGGAAACCGACCTCCTATGGTCGAAACGGGGGTCCTGTTGATCGGGAGGGGTGTGGCGTACCGCAAAACGAAGGAAACGGACTTGTGTTGGAGCGCTACGGTTGAAACAGGGGTCCTGTTCATCGGGAGGGGTGTGGCGTACCGCAAAACGGGACACCACGGGATACTGTTCATCTCCACCGTCGACCTCCTCCAGCCTCCACAGGCTACCGTCGACCTCCTCCAGCCTCCACGGGCTCCTGCTCATCCAGCCTCCACCGCGCTACTCCACCGCTCTTGTTCAACCACCCTCAACGGGCACCCTCCACCATCTCTGCTCATCCAGCCCTCCACACCACGGGTCCTGTTCAACCACCCTCCACCGCCTATTGTTCATCCAGCCCTCCACACCACGGGTCCTATTCATCTAGAGGCAACGCCACCGCCATCTATTCATCCAACCCCCTCGCCCCGCGCAATGCTCGCTGTTCATCCAATCGATCGGCTTGAAGAAGCAGCAGCAGCGAATTCGCTCCATCGGGTTCAGATTAACAGCCATCGATCGATCGCTCGGGTTCGAAGAATGCGAGCCTGCAGCAATCGCCGGGTTCGATTAGAGCCCAATGCCTCGCTTCGGGTTCGATTAGAGCTAACGCCCGCGACACACGCACGCACGTGTCACGAGAAACACGCATTGCTCAGCCCCGACCTCCCACCGTAACCGCAACTCCCGAAATTTTCCTCCCCTCGCTTCTACCACGGTTTTTTCCGTCATGGATGGCCCAAAGAATGTCATGCAGCTGCGTCTCCGGACCGCCTCGGACGAAAAGCCCATTTTTTCGTCATGATTTTTGTCATAGAAGTAGGAGCCCACCACATCTATGATGATACCGGGTTTTGTCACAATTATCGTCATAGAAGTGTCATATGTATGACAGAAAAAAATTCGTTCGGCCCAAAATGTCACAGATGTGTCCTTTTTTTGTAGTGCATCTTGTTATCCTCGATGGCAACAATACAATACGTGCCTTGCTGCCCCTACTGACAATGGGAAAGGACACCGCAAGATTGAACCCAAAGCTAAGCACTTCTCCCATTGCAGGAAAAACCAATCTAGTAGGCCAAACCAAACTGATAATTCGAAGATACTTGCAAAGATAACCAATCATACATAAAAGAATTTAGAGAAGATTCAAATATTGTTCATAGATAATCTTGATCATAAACCCACAATTCATCGGTCTCAACAAACACACCGCAAAAAGAAGATTACATCGAATAGATCTCCGCGAGAGAGGGGGAGAACATTGTATTGAGATCCAAAAAGAGAGAAGAAGTCATCTAGCTACTAACTATGGACCCAAGGTCCGAGGTAAACTACTCACACTTCATCTGGAGAGGCTATGATGTTGATGTAGAAGCCCTCCATGGTGGATTCCCCTTCGACGGAGACTCCTAACAGGCCCCAAGATGGGATCTCGTGGATGAAAGTTGCGGCGGTGGAATTAGGTTTTGGCTCCGCATCGATCGTTTGGGTGCGTGAGGTATATATAGGAGGAAGGAGTACGTCGGTGGAGCAAAGGGGGGCCCACGAGGGGGGGCGCCCTAGGGGGGTGGGCGCACCCCTACCCTCGTGGCCGCCTCCTTTCTTTCTTGACGTGGGGTCCAAGTCTCCTGGATCATGTTCGGTGAGAAAATCATGTTCCCGAAGGTTTCATTCTGCTTGGACTCCGTTTGATATTCCGTTTCTTCGAAACACTGAAATAGGCAAAAAAACAGCAATTCTGGGCTGGGCCTCCGGTTAATAGGTTAGTCCCAAAAATAATATAAAAGTGGAAAATAAAGCCCAATATGGTCCAAAACAGCAGATAATATAGCATGGAGCAATCAAAATTATAGATACATTGGAGACGTATCAGGCTCCATTTTCATCACACAAGAATGCTCTCATCATGCACAACCCCGATGACAAGCCAAGCAATTGTTTCATACTTTACTAATCTCAAACTTATAAACCTTCACGCAATACATGAGCGTGAGCCATGGATATAGCACTATGGGTGGAACAGAATATGATGATGGGGGTTATGTGGAGACAAAAAAGGAGAAAGTCTCACATCAACGAGGCACAAGTGTGGCAAAGGATAGTAGCATTGTCCCTTCTCTCTTTTTCTCTCATTCTTTTGGGGCCTTATCTTTTTTTATGGCCTTTCTCTTTTTTTTATTCCTCACTTGGGACAATGCTCTAGAAAATGATGATCATCACACTTCTATTTATTTACAACTCAATGATTACAACTCGATACTAGAACAAAGTATGACTCTATATGAATGCCTCCGGCGGTGTATGCAATATATCAAGAGTGACATGTATGAAAGAATTATGAATGGTGGCTTTGCCACAAATACTATGTCAACTACATGATCATGCTAAGCAATATGACAATGATGAATGTGTCATGACAAACGGTATGGTGGAAAGTTGCATGGCAATATATCTCGGAATGGCTATGGATATGCCATAATAGGTAGGTATGGTGGCTGTTTTGAGGAAGATATAAGGAGGTTTATGTGTGAAAGAGCGTATCATATCATAGGGTTTGGATGCATCGGCGAAGTTTGCACCAACTCTCAATGTGAGAAAGGGCAATGCACGGTACCAAAGAGGCTAGCAATGATGGAAAGGTTAGAGTGCGTATAATACATGGACTCAAAATTAGTCATAAAGAATTCACATACTTATTGCAACAATCTACAAGCCATCAAAAACCAAAGCACTACGCGCATGCTCCTAGGGGGATAGATTTGTAGGAAAAGACCATCGCTCATCCCCGACCGCCACTCATAAGGAGGACAATCAAATAACACCTCATGTTTCAAATTTGTTACATAACATTTACCATACGTGCATGCTACAGGACTTGAAAACTTCAACACAAGCATTTCTCAAATTGACAACTACTCAACTAGCACGACTTTGATATCATCACCTCCATATCTGAAAACAATTATCAAGCATCAAACTTTTCTTAGTATTCAACGCATGAGAGATCAATAGTTTCTTACCAAGCATATTATTATTAAGAAAATTACCATGCTATTCATGACTCTCAAAATAATCTAAGTGAAGCATGAGAGATCAATAGTTTCTATAAAACAAATCCACCTCCGTGCTCTAAAAGATATAAGTGAAGCACTAGAGCAAAATTATATAGCTCGAAAGATATAAGTGAAGCACATAGAGTATTCTATAAAATTCCAATTCATGTATGGCTCTCTCAAAAGGTGTGTACAGCAAGGATGATTGTGGTAAACTAAAAAAGACTCAAATCATACAAGACGCTGCAAGCAAAACACATATCATGTGGTGAATAAAAATATAGCTCCAAGTAAAGTTACCGATGGAAGTAGACGAAGGAGGGGATGCCTTTCGGGGAATCCCCAAGCTTTGACTTTTTGGTGTCCTTATATTATCTTGGGGGTGCCATGGGCATCCCCAAGCTTAGGCTCTTGCCACTCCTTGTTCCATAATCCATCAAAAAAATTCACCCAAAACTTGAAAACTTCACAACACAAAACTCAACAGAAATCTCGTGAGCTCCGTTAGCGAAAGAAAAAAAAAGACCACTTCAAGGTACTGTAATTAACTCATTATTTATTTATATTGGTGTTAAACCTACTGTATTGCAACTTCTCTATGGTTTATAAACTATTTTACTAGCCATAGATTCATCAAAATAAGCAAACAACACACGGAAAACAGAATCTGTCAAAAACAGAACAGTCTGTAGTAATCTGTAACTAACGAAACTTCTGGAACTCCAAAAATTAAGACAAAATAGGAAGCCCTAGGAAATTTATTTATTGATCAGCATCAATTGGAATCACTATTTTATCACGTTCTTGTGATTTTTAACAATTGTTTTCGTGAACCGAAAGTTTCTGGAAATTACAGCAAGATCAAATAACTATCATCCAAGAAGATCCTATAGGTTTAACTTGGCACAAACACTAATTAAAACATAAAACCACATCTAAACAGAAGGTAGATGGATTATTTATTTCCTAAACAGAAAAAAGCAAAAAAAACTAAAAATAAAATTGGGTTGCCTCCCAACAAGCGCTATCGTTTAACGCCCCTAGCTAGGCATAATAGCAAGGATAGATCTAGGTATTGCCATCTTTGGTAGGCAATCCATAAGTGGCTCTCATTATAGATTCATATGGTAATTTTATTTTCTTCCTAGGGAAGTGTTCCATGCCTTTCTTTAATGGAAATTGGAATCTAATATTTCCTTCCTTCATATCAATAATTGCACCAATCGTTCTAAGGAAAGGTCTACCAAGAATAATAGGACAAGAAGGATTGCAATCTATATCAAGAACGATAAAATCTACGGGCACATAATTCCTATTTGCAAAAATAAGAACATCATTAATTATTCCCATAGGTTTCTTAATAGTGGAATCCGCAAGGTGCAAGTTTAGAGAGCAATCGTCAAAATCACGGAAATCTAGCAAATCACACAAAGTTTTGGGAATAGTGGAAACACTAGCACCCAAATCACATAAAGCATAAAATTCATGATCCTTAATCTTAATTTTAATAGTTGGTTCCCACTCATCATATAGTTTTCTAGGGATAGAAACTTCCAACTCAAGTTTTTCTTCATAAGATTGCATCAAGGCATCAACGATATGTTTAGTAAACGTTTTATTTTGACTATAAGCATGAGGAGAATTTAGCACGGATTGCAACAAGGAAATACAATCAATTAAAGAGCAACTTTCATAGTTAAATTCCTTGAAATCCAAAATAGTGGGTTTAGCAACATCTAGGGTTTTGCTTTCTTCAATCCCGCTTTTATCAATTTTAGCATCATGATCTAAAAACTCTGAATTCTTGGAACGCCTTCTAGGTAAAGGTGGATCATATTCAGTCCCATCATTATCAAGATTCATATTGCAAAACAAAGATTCAATAGGGGACACATCAATAACTTTTAGATCTTCATCTTTATTTTCATGGAAATTGGAAGAACACGCTTTAATAAAGGCATCTTTCGTAGCACGCATCCTAGCGGTTCTTTCCTTGCACTCATCAATGGAAATTCTCATGGCTTTGAGAGACTCATTGATATCATGCTTAGGAGGAATATATCTAAGCTTTAAAGAATCAACATCAAGAGAAATTCTATCAACGTTCCTAGCCAATTCATCAACTTTAGGCAATTTCTCTTCAAGCAAAGCATTGAAATTCTTTTGCGAATTCATAAACTCTTTAACACTAGTATCAAATTCAGAGGGCATCTTATTAAAATTTCCATAAGAGTTGTTGTAGGAATTTCCATAATTATTAGAAGGATTACTAGGATAAGGCCTAGGATTAAAGTTCCCTCTATACGCTTTGTTACCAAAATTATTCCTACCAACAAAATTCACATCCATAGATTCATTATTATTCTCAATCAAAGTAGACAAAGGCATATCATTAGGATCAGAAGAAACACTCTTAGTAGCAAATAATTTCATATGTTCATCCATCTTTCCACTCAAAACATTAATTTCTTCTATCGCATGCACTTTTTTATTAGTACATCTTTCAGTGTGCCATTGAGAATAATTAACCATAATATTATATAGGAGTTTAGTAGCATCTCCTAAAGTGATTTCCATAAAAGTGCCTCCCGCGGCCGAATCTAAAAGATTTCTAGAAGCAAAATTCAATCCGGCATAAAAATTTTGTATAATCATCCACAAATTTAAACCATGAGTAGGGCAATTACGTATCATTAATTTCATTCTCTCCCAAGCTTGTGCAACATGTTCATGATCAAGTTGCTTAAAATTCATAATGTCATTTCTAAGAGAGATGATCTTAGCGGGAGGAAAATACTTAGAGATAAAAGCATCTTTGCACTTGTTCCAAGAATCAATACTATTTTTAGGCAAAGACGAAAACCAAGCTTTAGCACGATCTCTAAGCGAAAAAGGAAATAGCTTCAATTTAACAATATCATTATCAACATCTTTCTTCTTTTGCATATCACACAAATCAACGAAGCTATTCAGATGAGTAGCGACATCTTCACTAGGAAGGCCGGCGAATTGATCTTTAATAACAAGATTCAACAAAGCAGTGTTGATTTCACAAGATTCAGTGTTGGTAAGAGGAGCAATCGGAGTGCTAAGGAAATCATTATTTTTGGTATTGGTAAAGTCACACAATTTGGTATTATCTTGAGCCATCGTGACAGACAAGCAATCCAACACACGAGCAAACAAAAAGGCAAACGGAAAAAAGAGGGCGAATAAAACGGCAAGAGTGAAGTGGGGGAGAGGAAAACGAGAGGCAAATGGAAAATAATGTAATGTGAGAGATAAGGGATTGTGATGGGTACTTGGTATGTTGACTTTTGCGTAGACTCCCGGCAACGGCGCAGAAATCTTCCTGCTACCTCTTGAGCATCTGCGTTGGATTTCCTTGAAGAGGAAAGGTGATGCAGCAGAGTAGAGTAAGTATTCCCTTAGTTTTGAGAACCAAGGTATCAATCCAAGAGGAGGCTACGAGCGAGTCCCTCGTACCTACACAAAACAAATAGCTCCACGCAACTAACGCGATTAGGGGTTGTCAATCCCTTCACGGTCACTTACTTAGAGTGAGATCGATAGAGATGATAGATAATATTTTTGTGTTTTGGTATAAAGATGCAAAGTAAAATAAAAGCAAAGTAAAAAAGCAAAAAGCAATAATAAAGTGTTGGGAGATTAATATGATAAAGATAGACCCGGGGGCCATAGCTTTCACTAGTGGCTTCTCTCAAGAGCATAAGTATTTTACGGTGGGTGAACAAATTACTGTTGAGCAATTGACAGAGTTGAGCATAGTTATGAGAATATCTAGGTATGATCATGTATATAGGCATCACGTCCAAGACAAGTAGACCGACTCCTGCCTGCATCTACTACTATTACTCCACTCATCGACCGCTCTCCAGCATGCATCTAGAGTATTAAGTTCAAGAAAACAGAGTAACGCCTTAAGCAAGATGACATGATGTAGAGGGATAAATTCATGCAATATGATAAAAACCCCATCTTATTATTCTCGATGGCAATAATACAATACGTGCCTTTCTGCCCCTACTATCACTGGGAAAGGACACCGCAAGATTGAACCCAAAGCTAAGCACTTCTCCCATTGCAAGAAAAACCAATCTAGTAGGCCAAACCAAACTGATAATTCGAAGAGACTTGCAAAGATAACCAATCATACATAAAAGAATTCAGAGAAGATTCAAATATTTTTCATAGATAATCTTGATCATAAACCCACAATTCATCGGTCTCAACAAACACACCGCAAAAAGAAGATTACATCGAATAGATCTCCACGAGAGAGGGGGAGAACATTGTATTGAGATCCAAAAAGAGAGAAGAAGCCATCTAGCTACTAACTATGGACCCGAAGGCCTGAGGTGAACTACTCACACTTCATCGGAGAGGCTATGATGTTGATGTAGAAGCCCTCCATGGCGGATTCCCCTTCTGACGGAGCTCCGGAACAGGCCCCAAGATGGGATCTCGTGGATACAGAAAGTTGCGGAGGTGGAATTAGGTTTTTGGCTGCGTATCTGATTGTTTGGGGGTACGTAGGTATATATAGGAGGAAGGAGTACGTCGGTGGAGCAAAGGGGGCCCACGAGGCACGGGTGCACGCCCTAGGGGGGTGGGCGCGCTCCTACCCTCGTGGCCGCCTCCTTTCTTTCTTGACGTGGGGTCCAAGTCTTCTGGATCATGTTCGGTGAGAAAATCACGTTCCCGAAGGTTTCATTCCGTTTGGACTCCGTTTGATATTTCGTTTCTTCGAAACACTGAAATAGGCAAAAAAACAGCAATTCTGGGCTGGGCCTCCGGTAATAGGTTAGTCCCAAAAAAATATAAAAGTGGAAAATAAAGCCCAATATGGTCCAAAATAGCAGAGAATATAGCATGGAGCAATAAAAAATTATAGATACGTTGGAGACGTATCAAACGCCATCTTGTGCCTAGCGATGAAACGTCAGAGAAACTCAAGGCACACGATTAGTCCGCAAAAGCATTGTCATCAATCACCAAAACACCTTAGGGATAAATATGCCCTTACAATCTCCCCCTTTTGGTGGATTGATGACAATACGGGATTTGCACAAAGGAAAATAATATTTAGCAAACGCAAACCCCTCCTCTCTAAAATATAGACGGGCTCCCCCTAGATGTGTGCAATCTAGATGGGTGCTTTGGACTGCACGGCACACATACTTGGATCAACACTCCCCCTATATTTTATAGACAAGGCATATCTTGCAATAAGGCTAACACTAGACAAGATAGCAAACATGAGCATAACATAAGTAGCACAATTATATCATAAGCTCACTAAGATAAGATAGAGTGCATATGTCTTACACCATATGAAGGATAAGTCTCACAAGTGCAAACCAGAGCAAACGAGGTTCAAACGAGAAGGCAAACAAACCAAACACAACACACGAATCGCAAGAAAATAGCAAATCCCTACACTCTCTCCCCCTTTGTCATCGAGACGCCAAAAAGGCAGAGAGGACACCTACACACTAGGGGTGGCTCAGGCAGAGAAATCGTCCCAACGCTCCTCGTCAGACTCGGCGGCGGCGACGGTCTCCTCGATGTCCTCCTCAGAATCAGTCCACGTGTAGCCTTGCTTCGCCATCCATCCGGCCTCCGGGGTGATGTGCCTCTCTGACCCGCTGGATTCTGCCTCACCAAAGACCTTCATGATCCTCTTGTCACGGCGGCGACTCTCCTTGGAAGCAACATGAGTCTTGTTTTGCCCCTTTGCCTCCATGCAGAACAAAGTCTTCATCTTGTCCTTCAGCTTCTTGGCCCACGAGGGCTTAGTGGAGGAAGAGGCATGTCCAGTAGGACGGTCCTCAGCTGTAATCTCCTCCTCAGATTCCTCTCCATCCACAGCCATCTTAGCAGCCGTTGCCTCAGCACGAGTGGTAGTGTTAGCCCACTGGGGCTTGATGCGAAGTTTGATGGGATCATGACGGATCCAGTTAGGGGCCAGAAGCTCATCCTGAGGGAAGCGCTGCTCCCAAGTCTTCGAGATCAGTAGAAACAGGTAAGGTCCATAGATGGGAACCTTACGGTCGAACACCGCAAAGTGAAGCTCGCACCACATGATGTGGGAAACATCCAAGGGCTGAGTCTGAGAGATCCACGCCTCCTCAAAAATAAGCAACATGTCCACAAGATAAGCATGCACCTTGTCCTTGTCCCCAATACGTGGGAAGAGAGAGTTGCGGAAGATCCGGTGCATGATGTCAAGGAAAGAGTTCAGCACCCATGTCTTCTTACCACTTGGGAGGACCTTCTCAACATAGTATGGCATGAGCCTATTCTTGTTGGCAGACTCGGTTTTGGCATGAGGGCAAACACTAATGGGCGTGTTGAGCCCCTCATCAGGAACACTGAGCAACGCCATGAATTCCTGCCACGTAGCAGTCAGCTGACGTCCATTGGTCATCCAGGTCATCCTCCGACCCTCCTCAGTGTGAAAGTGAACTGAAGCAAAGAACTGGGCCACAAGCTCGGGATCATAGCCCAGGTGAAAGGAGATCACATACTCAATGGCAAACTGCTCCAAGAGATCCAAGGCCTCGCCAAAGTAGGCACGGTGCTTCTCCTCCCCCATGTGATGCATATCAATCCAGTGCACGTCCACATAGATGTTCTGCTTGCCCTTGATCACATCCAGGTAGATGAGGTTCTGCTGCTTGGTCCAGAATAGATCATTGTGTCTGTTGATGGCACGAGGATTCACATAAGGGTTGATCCTCCTTCGAGCGAGAAACTCTGTCTGTGGAATCTCATCCATGCCCATGGTGGGCTCCTTCTGCTTGGTGGCGGTGGTCTTGGTCCTGCGTTGGGGGCCATTGGAGCCCTCTAGAGCTTCGTCTTGATTGCGCAGACGCTTGGAGCTTGTGGCACGATTGGGATTGGAACGACGAGCAGGAGCACCGGAGCCACCACCTAAGACACCAAACACAAAACACACACGAGCAGCGAGAAGAATCAATGAAAAGACCACAACAAAACACGGGAAACATGTAGGAAGCATACGTGGTAATTGCCAAGAAGAAGATTGGAAAACAACGGTAGTACTGCCAGATCGCACGGTACTAAAATTTTAGTACCGCTCCTAGCCGCGGTAGTACCGCGTGAAGACGCGGTAGTACCGGGGCTCTGAGCGGTAGTAGGATCTTAGTACCGTGAGGCCTTGCGGTAGTACCGCACCGGACGGGCGGTAGTACCGGACAAGCGGTAGTACCGCACCGGATGGGAGGTAGTACCGCACGGTGTCAGATCCGAACCACTTTGAATCTGAGAAGAACCGCGAAACCGCGGCGGTACTACGGTTGATCAAATCTACCACGGGACAACATATCAAGTATAATTTCTACGCAACACTACTCTCCTACATCCTACTCTTGAATAGATTTGGCCTAAAATCTCAAGAACACATGCATCTCCCCAAAAACCTAGAGGCAAAAGAACAACCAAAGAGAGAGAGAGGGATTTGGGGAGAAACCTTGTTCCATGGCAAGAGGAAGTGGTGGGGAACGATCCCACCGGTCGGAATCCGAGGAGAGTGGCCGGAGACAGAGATCCGGCGAGGTTCTCCGGCACCGTTCTTGAGCAGGAGAGAGAGAGGCGGCGGGGAGAGAGACGAACGAATGGGTATGGGGGAGTTGGAACTCCCCCTGCCCGGGTCTTAACCCCATGCGCACTCGTCAGCACGGTAGTATCGCGCCTCATCGCGGTAGTACCACTCGGGCGGAAGTACCGCACCGAAGCGGTAGTACCGCTCTCCCAGGCGGCAGTAAAAAATTACTGCCGCACTAGATGCGGTAGTACCGTGCACTCCACACGCGGTAGTACCGTGGCTGGCCGTGATAGTACCGCGAGCTCAAGAAGATGCACGTTTCAAACACAAGAAAAGAGGTCTTCGCACGGAATCTTCAAGCCAACAAGACACCACAAGAACACGCTCAACACGAAGAAAGCAAGGCAAAGGACAACAAGAAACGACCTCGAGACACAACCTATCCAAAGAGAGGGCGGTGGCCGGAGCCACCTATGTTTGAGTCAGTTGGTATGGCACCGCGAAGAATTATCCTTGGGCCCATGACCAAAACTCGTCTTTGAAGCACAAGTACCATAAAAAATGGCTAATGTGAAAGAGTTGATCAATTTATGCATAATGGGGGGAGGGAGAGTTCATTGAGAGAACAACACTCCCCCTATGTCCATGCCTACATCCAAACAAGACAACAAGTTGAGTATGGTGGGGTGTGCAAGGGTTCAAGCAACATTGCTCGAATCAATGATATTTAGCTCATGCCTTAACTCGTGAAATCTTGCTTCATCCAACGGCTTCGTGAAAATATCTGCAAGGTTATCATGAGTGCTGACGTAGTTGAGCTTGATCTCTCCTCGCCTAATGTGATCCCGGATGAAGTGATACTGAATCTCAATATGCTTCGTCTTGAAGTGTTGCACCGGGTTGAGAGAAATCTTGATGGCACTTTCATTGTCACACCAAAGAGGCACTTTGTCACAAATGACACCGTAATCCTTTAAAGTTTGCCTCATCCATAAGAGTTGTGCACAACAACTACCGGCCGCCACATACTCCGCTTCGGTGGACGAGAGAGACACACAACTTTGCTTTTTGGAAGACCAACTTACCAAAGAGCAACCAAGGAATTGGCACCCTCCAGAAGTGGACTTCCTATCCACTTTGTCTCCCGCCCAATCTGAGTCCGGATACCCTACAAGCTTGAAGTTTGCTCCTCTTGGGTACCATAAGCCAAAGTTTGGGGTATGAGCCAAATATCGAAAGATTCGCTTGACCACCACAAAGTGGCTTTCCTTAGGTGCGGCTTGAAACCGTGCACAAATTCCCACACTCAACATTATATCTGGTCTAGATGCACAAAGGTAAAGCAAGGATCCAATCATGGAACGATATTCCTTTTGATCCACCGCTTTACCATTGGGATCAATGTCAAGTTGGCACTTGGTGGGCATTGGAGTGGAAGCCGGCTTGACATCACTTAGCTTGAATCTCTTGAGCATGTCTTGAGTGTATTTGGCTTGGTTGATGAAGGTTCCTTCTCTTCTTTGCTTCACTTCGAAACCGAGAAATAACTTCAACTCTCCCATGGAAGACATCTTGAACTTTGAGGTCATGAGTGCGGCAAATTCCTCATTGAAAGCTTTGTTAGGGGAACCAAAGATAATGTCATCAACATATAGTTGGCATACAAACAACTCCCTTTTGACCTTCTTAGTAAAAAGAGTGGGATCAATTTGTCGGCGTTCAGGAACGGGGTACCAGACTTGCTCGCTGCGGCCTCATGGCGTGGCTCAAGGGGTGGCCCAAGACAACCCATCTTCATCAAGACCTCAAGACCTCGAGCCTCATTGGGCGGACGACGTGAAGCCTCCTCGAGCACGGCCTCATCAGGCCGCCTTGCAGGAGGCGGAGAGATCAAGGCGGGTACCTCACGAGGTGCCCATGACGCAAGCCATGACGACCAAGGGCGCCAGAGGGCGCCACCCCAAGATGTCCTCATTTCCTCTTTGGTGCAAAGGAGGCAAGCGCAGCGAGAGCATCGAGCAAAGGCGGTCGTTCGGTGCAACAAGACCAAGACCATCACAACGGCAGGAAGGAGGTCATCATGGAGCCCAAGCCGGCGCCACCGTCGAGCCTTTGACAAAGAGGACCAACTTTAGTCGGGATAAGTGTACTAGATGTTCCCTTCAAAATGGATAATTGTTGGCGCCCTTCCCGCTCAATATTTGGGAAGAGGCCCAGGGCCTCTGCCTATAAATAGGACTAGCCACCCACAGGGTAGAGGCATCTTGGATCCGGGATCCAGAACAGAGCTAGAGGTCAAGCAATCTAGAGAGAGAGAGAGAGAGAGAGCGACCGAACTCCCCTAGCAGTTCATCGCGACTGCCAAGAAGCAGACCCTCGCGAGGCTGTTCTTCCTTGTATGGTTGATCATCAGCCCCTGAGGCAATCCACCACACCACACACCGGAGTAGGGTATTACACCACAATGGTGGCCCAACCAAAGATAAACCTTGTGTCCCTTGTGTTGCTCTTTGTGTAGTTTAGATCCTGCGAGGCGACGAGGCGCGGGTAGGTAGGGGTGAGATCTCCGCGTGCACCCTGAGTTTGAACATAGAGGGTCCGCGGAACCCAAAATCCGACATTTGGCGCGCCTGTAGGTGCGCCGAATCCGCCTTCGCCGCCGCGCCCGTGCATCGTCATCATCATGTCCGCGACCAGCGGGCAACCTCGATCCTGGGCGGCCTGGCCCGCCCACGCAGAGCCGCCGCCGGGCGACCCCATGCCCCTGTGCAGCTCGCGGTCCATTGGGCGCTGCGGGCGCGGGCGACGCGGTCAGGCAACGACAGCTCTCACGCCACGGCAGGCGCGGTCGGCGACAAGGGCCTCGAACCACGCCGCGGCCACGGCGTCGTACACCCGACGGGAGCAGGCGAACTCAAGGCGCGCGCGCCATGGTGGCCCGAGCTACCGCAATGCAGGCCGGAGGGCGGCCGCGACGCGTCTTTGGAGCAGGTGGCGAGCTCCTGGCCGCCGCATCGGGGCTCACCCTTCGCACCCAACTGCCACCTCAGTCCAGAGGCGGCCCACGCGAGGCCCCACGCGACGCCCACGCAGCTCCAAGCGGACTCCAAGGCCACCCAACGCCAGCCAAAGCCGTCAAGACTGGCTAGCAGCGGTGCTGCCTCGCCCCCCGACCAGCGAAGGAGGACTCGCCACGCCCATGGCCCTGGGCATGGGCCACCGCGCTACCACCCCTGTGTGGGCGCCCAAGCAGGCTGCGTGGCACACGGGCACTACGGTGCAGCATTGGGATGGCGGCCCGGAAGAGTACGCCCCCACATGATGGATCAAGGGCACGCGCAGGAGGATGAACACGCTCGCCTCGGCCCAAGCTGGGGGGACGAGGCACCCGAAGCTGAGCTCTTCCAGGAGCCCCGGGAAAGCCCCGTCGACCGTGCCAGGAGCAACGATTATCGGGTACCGCTAATTCCTCAGGAGCAGGCATACGCTAACCATGGATCACATGAGGTACAGATCGTCGCAGCGGACGGCTGCCCCAATCCCGCAGTTTCCTACCCCTCAGGAGGAGGGCGCCGGGGGCTGCAGGAGAGGGGCCGAGATCCAGCATCACCACCGCAGCGTTCGGAGCAAGGCGTCCTCAGGAGGTAGGCCCTCTGCCGGGGAGGTGCCTCAGGGCCTACCCCCAGCAGAGGACCCGTGGTCGTCGGGGGAACCGCTGGCGACCGCTCTACCCCATCGGCGGCGTCTTCGGTCTCCGGTCATCGTCGATGGAACTAGAGTGTGGCACAAGGCGGGGCCCTCGTCTGGCAATATGAAGCAAGGCCGGTACCTGTGAAGAAGGCCCAGTGCCTGTGAAGCTCGCCGCCCCGTGACACTCTCACATAATAATGAGTGGGGCTGTAGATGCCCTGGAGTCTCAGGAGCGCCGGCCTCAGGCCCTGGGGCTCCCTCCCATGCCCAGTGGCAGCACTTAGCTCTGCGGTGGTGAGAAGACGTCCAAGACTAGACTAGGTGCCGGACGCGGCTTTTTCTGCTTTTCTTGCTTTTCCCCTTGGCTGTCGCTTTTCCCCCGTTTGGATTTAAGTTGGATTTGAGCTTGCGATTTGCGTGTGTTTGGGGAAGGGGTATTTAGTCTCGTTCGAGCAATCTCTCGCTCTGGTTACCACTCGCCTCACTGCCTCCCTCGTGAGCCCCTCATGAGCCGGGCCAGCCTAGCATGCATACAGACCGGACCGCCATCACCGCGCCCTCTCAGGAGGTTCTCATCACAGGTTAAATGGGCTCGTTCAAGGAGCACATGGAGCGCCACAGCCCTCCGCAGGCTATCTCGGGGCCCACGCGGGTCGAAGGTAAACAAGCCAGCCAGCTCGTCTCAAGGCCAGCCACTTGGCGCAGGCGCACGAGTGATATCGCATCTACTAATACGCTAACTCCAAGTTTTTACACGAGGGGCTCCTCTAGGACCTTGAAGTATGTCTAGAGGGGGGGGGTGATTAGACTACTTGACCAATTAAAACTTAACCTTTTCCCAATTTTATAGTTTGGCAGATTTTAGCTATTTTAGGACAAGTCAAGCAATCATCACACAATTCAAGCAAGCATGCAAAGATTATATTGGCAGTGGAAATTAAAGCATGCAACTTGCAAGAAAGTAAAGGGAAGGGTTTAGAGGATTCAAACGCAATTGGAGACACGGATGTTTTTCTCGTGGTTCCGATAGGTGGTGCTATCGCACTTCCACGTTGGTGGAGACTTCAACCCACGCAGGTAACGGTTTATGCCGAGTCCACGGAGGGCTCCACCCACGAAGGGTCCACGAAGTAGCAACCTTGTCTATCCCACCATGGCCGCCGCCCACTAAGGACTTGCCTCACTAGCGGTAGATCTTCACAAGTAGGCGATCTCCTTGCCCTTACAAACTCCTTGGTTCAACTCCACAATCTTGTCAGAGGCTCCCAAGTGACACCTAGCCAATCTAGGAGACACCACTCTCCAAGAAGTAACAAACGGTGTGTTGATAATGAAATCCTTGCTCTTGTGCTTCAAATGATAGTCTCCCCAACACTCAACTCTCTCTCATAGGATTTGGATCTGGTGGAAAGATGATTTGAGTGGAAAGCAACTTGGGGAAGGCTAGAGATCAAGATTCATATGATAGGAATGGAATATCTTGCCCTCAACATATGAGTAGGTGGTTCTCTCTCAGAAATGGTAAGTTGGAAGTGTAGGTTTAGTCTGATGGCTCTCTCCACGAATGAAGAGGAGGTGGAGGGGTATATATAGCCTCCACACAAAATCCAACCGTTACACACAATTTACCAAACTCGGTGGGACTGAATAGTTAAACTCGGTCAGACCGATTTAGTAAACCTAGTGACCGTTAGTGATTTTCGTGGATCGACATGCATCTCGGTGATACCGATATGGTTAGGGTTAGGCATAACGTAATCTCGGTGAGACCGACATACAAACTCGGTGAGACCGATTTTGGTAATTAGCTAACCGAGAGTTGGTCGTAAACTCGGTGGGACCGATTTGCTCTTTTCGGTGAGATCGAAATGTTACAAAAGGAAGCAGAGAGTTTACATTGCAATCTCGGTGGGACCGATCGCTCACTTGGTTGGACCGAAACGTTCTGAAGGGAAACAGAGATTGTAACCCCATCTCGGTGAGACCGAGATCCCTATCGGTAAGACCGATTTGCTTAGGGGTTGTGGCGGTGGCTATGACTTTTGGAATCGGTGGCGCCAGATAGAAAGAATCGGTGTGACCAATTTTGGCTTTAGGTTTAGGTCATTTGTGGATGTGGGAAAGTAGTTGAGGGTTTTGGAGCAAATCACTAAGCACATGAAGCAAAAGGCTCATTAAGCAACACCTCATCCCTTCTTGATAGTATTGGCTTTTCCTATAGACTCAATGTGATCTTGGATCACTAAAATGTAAAATGAAGAGTCTTGAGATTTTGAGCTTGAGCCAATCCTTTGTCCTTAGTATTTTGAGGGATCCACTTTCATCATCCATGCCATGCCATTCATTGAGCTTTCCTGAAATAATAGTCTTGGAATAGCATTAGCTCAATGAGCTATATGTTGTTATGAATTACCAAAACCACCTAGGGATATTTGCACTTTCAATCTCCCCTTTTTTGGTAATTGATGACAACATATAGATCAAAGCTTCGACTAATGATTATAAAATTTAAATAACATCGTCGCTTTGAGAAGTATGTGATAAGCAAGAGCTCCCCCTAAATTTGTGCATAGTTTTAGATTTGCTTTGGACTGCAAATGCACAATGAATTAGGCTCATGGGTTACTCTTCCATGTCACATACATCTTGGTGGAGCGCTCAAAATAATAAACAATGAATACATGCACTCATCACCAAGCATAGTGAGTGATCACATAAGATAGATAGGATAATATCATCAAACATGCATAAGTGTAGCTTATGATCAAACACATGATCATCAATGTCTCACAAACATAGTATCTCAACCAAAAGCAAACAAAGTTTGAAAACCACCAAATAAAGCAAGAGAGAACAAAAGCAACACTCTCTCTCTCTCTCTCTCGAAGCCTATGATCTATACATTTTCTCCCCTTTGGCAACAAGTTACCAAAAGTTCATAGAAAATGCATAGTGCTAGATCGACTCTCGTGCTTGATCTTCGGTGGTGGTGTAGAGATAGCTCCTTGGACGAAGACTTCAGTTGATGTAGATGGAGCCGAGCTGATGTAGGAGCTGGAGCTGGTGGCACTGAGGCTGTAGCTGGTGCATTTGAAGTTGCTCTTGTGTCGAAATCGCACACTGATGACCTCTGGGCTCTAGGCACTCTGGCAAACACATTGGTTGTAGTCTTGCCCTTCCTCTCCTGCATGTCCTCTTGTAGCTCCTCCACTGCAGTCTCAATCTCGCCTTTCACATCTAAGTTATAGAACTTTTGTTCTATGATTCTCTCCAGTGCTCTCCTGATTTTGAGTGAGGTGGCCAATCCTTCTCAATCCTCAAGGTTGATGCTATCAAGCAACCAAGCTGCTCCTCGCTTGTTCTTCAAGAAATACTCAGATGCCTCCTCTTGAGTTGGCATCTTGGCAGCCTTCTCCCTCTTTGCCTTCTCCTTCTTCTCCTGAGCTTGAACTGACGATGGATCATCTTCATTCATGATAACCTCATTGTCCTCAAAGTCTGGATAAAGTGGAAAGTGTTCCTTATCCAACTGATATTTTCCTGTGCCCATCTTTGAGTTTATCAGTTCTTGAATCTGAGGTGCATATCCACAGCTCCTCTTCTGATCTGCTGCAGTCCTCTTGATAGTTTCAATGATCAGGCTCATGACTTTAAACTTCTGTGGCACATCAAACACATGCAGCATGTTGATGGCATGCCCTCTGATCATGTTATGGTCACCAAACTTGGGCAACAAAGTGTGCCTCAGAATCCAATTTATGGTTGGCAACCCTGACAGCAGATAGTGAACTGATCCAAACTTGTGAGTTGCTAATGCCTTGTTTGGAATTTCCTTGTACATGTGATCCATTGAATTGTGATCCTTT
>JAHIAM010003135.1:0-25364 GCA_021605205.1 Aegilops longissima
AATGAAAATGAAGATGTGGATATTGGATGCACCACTCCTGTGATCAATGATGACTTTTGGGAAAGTCAACATCCTAATACTCCTCTCTTCACCCCTTCAACAAGTTCCTCACTCCCCACTTGATTGTCGGATCGACTCTGAAGAAAATCAACCCCGAGTCACATGCATGAAGAAATTCCAGCCACGATCTTTGATGAAGCTATTGCTTCTTTCTTGCTGAAATTCCTCGAGACTGCACAAGTTGAGGACCAAGAAATTCCTCAAGTGAAGAACCTGCACTTACCATTCGAGAGGTGGTGATGCAATTGGTGACACCCTCGCCAAAGCAGAAGAATCCGTTCTCGACCAAACAAAGTTCAAGGCTAAGGATTTCTTTCTTTGAGCATGTGTTCTTCACTTGAATACAATCCCTATGACTCTGCTTTCGGATTAGGAAGAGGCGCTTACGGACTCCGGTCAAGCCAACTTCTATTCCTCGGTGCTTTTCAACAAGGACAAAATCTTGATCATGCTCATATTCCTCATGTGGATATGGAGTATTTGCCGAGGCTTTGAGCCCGTTCTAAGTGTTCTTCACGATGCGAGGTCTTCTCAACTTTTGCAGCGATATATGTGATTGGAATGAAGAGCTAATTCTTGATTCTATGCAACACTTCACATCACGGAGCCTGAAGATGTGACTTCATGGGTCTTGGATTGGATGACGAAAACACTCACTACAAGGCTCCGGCCGTGAATTGCCGTGCCCTTCCACTCGAGTCCTCCGAGTTGGCGGTGCCGTCGCATCTATGAAGAAAAGGAACTTTCAAATCACTATATGCAAGTGTTGATGAAGCCATTGAAACCAAGGCAAGCTCAAGGACCAAATTCCTCGTCAAGGAATTGCTCTATGTACCTCGAGCAGTCTATCGAATTACAGCGAAGACTATGAGTCCTATCAAGGACCCACGACTCGAATGATGAAGAAGTCGTTGGCATCATGAAGAATATGCTTTTCAACATCATCCATGGCGTTCCGTCAATTTCCATGATTTCTTCATGAGGACTCTGGCTAACATTGCCATGTCACCTTTTGATTTGAAACCTTATCGCCTTGGATTATGAGATTCATCGGTCAAGATCTTCCTTTGAATTACAAAGGTGACACTTTGAACCACTTGCAGCTACACCCTATTGAAGTCCTCAAGCGGCCAATTGCCTCGGTGATGAAAAGGGAAGGCTCTGCTGTGATAGATGAAAGCATTACGTCCATTGGATGGAGCGGTTTACAAGCGACATCTTACTCCAATGATGACTCGCCACCCATGACTCAGCTGACAAATACCTCGATTAAGCAAAATCCTCAAGGCGCACCCGGGTGATGGTGATCGTGAGTTACTCCTCGGTCTTCATCGGAAGGTTGATCGCAATCACAAGTGGGTTGACGTCGGTTTGGTACTCTTCTTTACAACTGACCTCAACTCACAATGCGATGAAGAAAAACCACTACTATCTTCATGAAACCTTCAAGCGCTTTTGGGCTGTTACTAGCATGTCTAAAAGAAGAACGCAATCAATGGGACTCAAGGAAGAATTTGGTTGATGCCACCTCCTCCGAAGAAATTCAAAAAGTCAAAGTTCCTTCCTTGGTGGCCGCTCCTATTCTTCATCTCGACAGGATGAAAATGAAGATTTGGAAGATCTTCTTTGCTGGTCCTACCTCGACGAACAACCCGACAATCTTTGGCCTCCGTCTTCAACTTGATATTCTTAAGCGTTAGTCCTCGGTTTTGATCCTTTTGGTCATTCGATGACAAGGGAGAAATTTGAGTTAATCTTCAAAGGGGTCTCGTTTTGTCTATATACTATATTTTATTAAATTTTCAACTCTCGTTCTTGAAACCTTTTATTGGATCGAGTTGTAATCTTAAACCCGATAGTGCTTTGATACTTACGATGCATTATGCTTTTGCTCTATGCTCGATTAAAGTAGTTTGATACTTATTATGCTCCAGTTCCAATTTGGCCCTTGGGCTCGATACTCTTTGTGTGTTACATTACAAACATCAAAACCATATTTCCTCATGCATTTCAAATTCCTCATATTATATGTCAAATCGTGTATGAATTACAAGATATAGGGAGATCTCCATGATTAAATTCTTCAAATGAGCATTGCCTCAAAGCAATTTCCTCACTATGCACATCTTGGGGGGTTCTTCTATATCTTGCAATCAAAATCCTCATTATCTTATTTACACTTCATATATTTATCCCGTTGAAAACTTCTTTTTGTCATCAATCACCAAAAGGGGAGATTGTAAGTGCATCTAGTGCCCTTAGTGATTTTGGTGTATTGAAGACTTATAGGTTAAGTAACTAATCTTTTTGGTGTACAGGTCTAAAGTCTATGGGGTTTGATATTTCTGAGGAGAAAATCGACCCTAAAAATGAATTTCTTCATCGAAGAATTTGACATTAGAAACTTTCGAAGAATTTGAAAATGAAGAAAATTGGTGTGATTCTGAAGACTTGGTATTACTTTGAGGAATTATAAGCGTGAAGACTTTTGTTTTGTTTCATTTTCTCTTTCTTGAGTCATAAAACACCGTCTTTGTTAAAGGGGTGAGGAAATACTAAGGAAAAATTTCCATTTGATGCTCAACTCAAAATCCTCACCTACCAATCCCTTGAGTGAAGCCTTTGGAAATCTCATAGATTCGGTCAATTTCTTGATGGGAGAGGCAAGCTCTTAAGTCACCGAGAAATTTATTCGGCCCGAGGGTTAAAATTCGCTTGATCCGGTGCCTTGATGAGGAACATGATAGCCACGAGGAATTTGATGTTCCAACTTCCGACCGTTCTTGTCTTGTTGGTTTCCCCAAAATATCTCCACCTAACGGCATATCATTTAAGGGCATTTATGTCTTATCATTGGGGCTGCTCCCTAGGCTATAAATAGCCGCCCCTACAACCACTAGTTGGTTGGCTGCTCCGAAGAACTTGACACTTGTCATTTGAGCAACCCATCCTCTGAGGGACTTTGGCGAAAATCATCAAGTGAGGAAAAACCCAAAAATCCCAAAACCAAACCCCAACAAACCCAAAGTGATTGAGCATCACTGAAGAAATTGATCCGCGTGGATCCGGCCTTTTACCTTTGAAGGCTGTGCTTCTTCGGGCGGTTGGGCGTCACGGTCTAAAACATCCAAGAGGAATTGTGGATGGGTGACCAAGTATGTGAAGGTTTGGAAATCGCTTTGAAGACTTACCACAGTGATTGGGCGAGGTGCGTGGCCTTAGTTCAAGGAGAATACGGTGAGGACTTGGTGTCTGAGCTCGTTTTCGGTGGGGGTGTCCGGGGCTCGTGTCCTCGAGTTTAAATACTCAACCCGCTCCAACGGGAACCGGCCCAGGGCAAGATTGGGCCCTTCTACAAATCATTGTCTTCACCAACCTAAGCGGTTTCTATTTCCTCAACCCTTTCATTTCCTCATTCTTTTGTTGAGTGTTTGTCATATCGTGTTTGAAGAATTTGGTGAAGACTTTCTAAATTTCCTCAGTTCAATTTCTTGATCTGTTTTCTTCATCTTGTGTTATCCTGTGATTCCGCTTTACTACTCTGTGATTGTCTTCATTTCATCATGATGACTATACCATGTTCTGTTATGCTTACTTGAGTACTTATTCCCTTGCATTATTTCTTAGCAAGGAATTTCCTCACCGGCAAATTCCTCGGTGAAGAATTTGTAAATTCATAAAAATCGCCTATTCACCCCCCTCTAGTCGATATAACGCCTTTCACCGGATCCTGATATAAGATGAACTTATACCAAAGGAATAATTAATTTAAGAAAGCTTTAACGATAAGATCTACATCGTGTCCATGGGCATGAACACAAGTTCAAGGTCGACTCCCTTCTCCAATGTAACCTTTCATTTACTTCTCACGTTTGATGAAGTTGATGTTGAAATTTTATCTGGCGAAGCACCGGAAGAGTATGATTCGTGAAAACTTTCCGGGTTCACACGGTTTAGAAAGGCATATGTTCAACCTGAGAATTGGAAACATATACCGGCTTCAATAGTAAATACCACCAGCTGGCGAGCATGGTTGGTCAAACAGAGGATACAATGTACCAAAACAATATGTATCGGGGAAAGAACTCACAAGGTGATTAATTATGAAGGACAACATCGGATAAAATCCAACAAAGGAACCGATGGTCCACAAGGGATCGATGTGAGCATTGGCTCAACGGAAGGAAGAAGAATGCACGGGCATCATATTATAGAACATCTGAAAACTCGATGATTAGTTAACAAAGGAATTCCGATTTCCAAGACAAAAGGATCGAAGCGGGGCGTTACGATCAGGATGGAATCAATTGAATATACGGAGACAAAATTGGCGACAATTAGTTTGGTAGAACCAGCTCATGTTCAAAATGACATCTGGCGGAAGATAATTTAGAAGGGTTGATAGAGAAAAATGATCGGGGTGTCAAAAGATACTAGTGAATATTGCTAGTGATATGGGAGCATCCATAATGTAAGCATACAAGTATTTGCCGAAATAGTTTGAAGGGATGCTCGGAAAAGGTTGGATAGTATTTGAGTATCTTATGAAGATACAACAACCCGGAGATGAACAGATACTCAATAAGTTAAGGAATTTTCAATAGGGATATTCATGTGGTAAAAAACTGCAAAGGCATGGCTTAAAGGATTTTCGGAACAACAAAAGAGTATTTGGGACATCTTGTAATAACAAGATCAACGGGGAATGATTGTATAAATGGCAAGTGTAAGCGTTTTTCATAGGGGTTGGGTGGAAGGAAATCGCCAAATCAGATGGCACAAAGACTCGAGAGAACATCGTGGAAGTAACCCGGAATCTTCTAGTGCAAGGGCGATCATCAAGTGAGGGCTCTCCGGAGAAAGTATTATCGAGAACCTAAAATTAGTTTTGTTTTTAAGCAAAATCATTTAACCGAATAGAAGAGATCGAGTCGGGTATAGATGAGGAAAAGATCCTAATACCACCCAATGGCGATGTGACTGTAAGACACATAGCCATTTAAAAAGTTTTGTAATGTCTAGACTCAACCCGGAAAGGAGTTGGGAAGGGATTCCTACGGCGTTAAACCAATACCAACTTGGGCCCCGATTTAATCGTACACTAATCAAGCCCAAAATATATACGATCCGGATCGAGGGACTCCGCGGGGAATATCACAACACAACTCTAAAACATAAATAAGTCATACAAGCATCATAATACAAGCCGGGGGCCTCGAGGGCTCGAATACAAGTGCTCGATCATAGGGAAGTCGTAAGGCAACAAAATCTGTCGGACATAAGTTAAACAAGTTGCCATAAGATGGCTAGCACAAAGCGGGATCTGGTCGAAAAGGCCATGCCTCCTGCTGGGATCCTCCTAACTACCCTAGTGGTGTTGGTGGGGGACCTCTGGTAGTAGTCATCATCTTGGCGTCGGCTCCTGGGCTCCATCGTCAGTTCCGGAAATCGGAAAGGAAAGGGAAAAGGGAACAAAGGCGGCCGTAGTACTCCTCCAAAGTACTAAAGCAAGGAACTACACTACATATGCATGGATATATGTGTAAAGGGCCATTCGTTGGATTGAATGCAGAATGCCGGAATAAGGGGGATAGCTAATCACCTTGAAGACTACGCTTACAGCGCCCCGTCTTACAACATGTAGAAGAGGTAGGAAGTCCTCCATGTAGCATCACATAGCAATAATCCTGCAGGCGATCCCTCCTCGTATCCCGAGAGGGCGACCCGGTTATAGAAAGGGTGTGTTTTAAAGTATCCGGTTCTAGTTGTCATAAGGTCAAGGTACAACTCCAAGTCGGTCCTGTTCGAAGATCACGACTATTGAATAGATTAAACCCTGCGGTTGCACCACATAAAACCGCTTGATCCCATTTGGCGGACACACTTTCTGGGTCATGCCGGCGCGGAAGATCAACCGTCGGCCCACCTAGGCTCAATAGAGGTCAGCGGCTTCTAAACCTAAAGCGTCAAGTGCAGGCCCATGCCAAACACACACACCTTCTTGGTCTGGCGTCCGACGAGACCCTAGCCCATTCGGATCCAATCCGGTAGCGCGCCCTCGATCGCGGCGTCACGGTGCCGGGGATACCACGTCGGGATACCCATAAATACTCACGTAGATGGTTAGTGCGTATAGACCAAATGGCGATTCCGGATCAAATACCGGATCTCGTTAACGTGTTAAGTATCCAACGCCGACGAGGCCAGGCCCCTCTCTCCTAGGTGGTCTCAACCGCCATTCGCCCGCCATAAAAGTAAGATCGGGGCCGTGGGAACCCGGGCCCACCTCTCTGGGATGGAGCCACCGTCCTTCACCCCATCTCAAACAGTACCACGGTAATGTAATAGTGTAAAGTATATAGTATATGCCCGTGACCCGAAGTGATCACGGCCCAATAATATAGCATGGCCGGACAAGAATGTAGGAAACCGATGGAACACTAGCATCCTATACTAAAGCGATGGGATGGCGGTAAAAGGTAACAACGGTAATGTAAAGGACGAGGCTATCTGTGATATAGGATTAAGGAAAGCGGTAACATGCTACACTACTCTAATGCAAGCGGTATAGAGAAAAGTGGCGATATCCGGTGATCAAAGGGGCTTACGGTTGCTCGGCAAAGGAGGTCGTCGACTCCGTGGTCGTCTTGGGCGGCCCGGGTGGTCCGGTTGTCTGGCGGAAGAAGAAGGAAGCAATGAATACTTAAGCAAGCGGATGCATGACGATGCCGAAAAAAGCAAAGCGTGATGCTGGCGTGCCCTAACGCGGTATGTGGTAATCTGGGGTGAGCAGAAACATCAGGAAAGTATTCCCGGTGTTTACCCTTTACAACAAAAGGAGGGAGGAAATGGCGAGTTCGATGGTTAGGGGGTGTGGCGGACTAACGGGTTGGGTATCCGGAATGTCTCCGTTACGGCGCTTTCATGTTGAAAATATTTTAATCCGATTCTGGATTAAAGATATGATTTTCTAAAGATTTTATTAATTTCGGAATTTAATTAATTGAAAAATGGATTTATGACATCGGCATGATGTCATCTTTGGCCTCAATGATCAACATTGACTTGGTTAACCGACATGTGGGTCGATGGGACCCACGTAAATTCTCTTTAGGTTAATTACGGGTTTTAATTTAATTACTATTTAATTAACCCTAGTTAATTAAATTAATTAAACCGGATTAATTAAATTAATTCATTAGATAATTAATTAATTAATAATTAATTTTATTAAATCATTTATTTTTTATTATTTTTATTTTTAATTCCTTTTTTTAATAAAAGCGTTATGGGTATAGGGCCCATTGTCCCGGAGGCCATCGGGTTGACAGGGTGAGCCTGCAATTCCCCGGCGCCATGGCCTTCTGGAACCCAAGTTGGCAAAGGTGGCCCGGCGAAGGAGTGGCGTCGTGGGAAGCGGCGTCAGCGTGGGGTTCGGCGGCCTATGGCCGGTCGGGCAATGATGGAAGGTGAGGTGTGGCCGGGGGCGAAGGGCAAGGAGGCGGTGAAGCAGGGTGGCGGGGGCCTGGAAACGAGCAAGGGGCAGGACGAAGGAAGAGGGCCTTGGGGCGTCCATGGGCGCGGCCAACACGACCGAAGGCGCGTCGAGGGCGGTTGGATCGTCGGCAAGGTGGACGAAGCTTGATGACCGAAAGGGGAAAGGGAAGGAGGAAAAGGGCGGCTCAGGGGGGTGTAGGGCCGGCGGGGCGTGGCGGTGGGGAGGACCGGCCGAGGAGGAGGGCGGGGCGAGATCCGGACGGAGGAAGGACCGGAGGAAGGTAGCAGGCGTCGGCGATGGTGGCGGCAATGGCCCAGGGGCTCGGGCATGTGGGGTTAGGCCCGTTCAGATCAAGTGGAAGGGGGGCACAGACGGGAGGAGGAAGGGTGTGGTGGCCGAGGTGGCCTCGGGGTGAAGCCCGCCCGGGCGATGGTGCTGGGCGAGGGGCACCGGATCGGGGAGGGAGGGAATGGATCCGGGGTTGTGAGGGAGGATTAGGGTTTGGTGTTGAGGGGCTATAGGTTATTTGGGGGCTGGTTCCCAGCGGTGAAATTTTGGCCCAGTGGGGGGTTCTTTCTCTTTTTTTTTGGTTTCTTTTTCTTTTCTTCTTTTGTTTTTATTCTATTTCTTTTCTATTTTCTTTTATTTTAGTTTTATAAAATTTAAAAGCGACAACTAATTTGGTGTTATCAAATAGGTCACAGCCCAAAATATTGGCACTTTAATAAAGTGTTTTGCATGTTTATTATTTTAAAAAGCATTTTTAATAATTGTTTTTCCTTTTTAGTTTATTTAGTGCATTTAAGTATCTTATTAGAAGATGACTTCTTCACCAACATTTATTCGGGTTATTTGACACGTTAGGAACAATTTAGTTTGACTTTTGAAAACTTTAATTGTTTTAACTTTAATTCAGATTTGAATTTGGATGGGTTCGAACTAAAGATTATCAACAATAATCGGTGGGTTAATCATTACCAGGGTTCTGTAAGCTTAATTATCCAGGCGTCACACCAGTGATTTTCTTTGCTGTGACTCCACGGGACCTGTACTCTGTGTGGAAACCGCCTCCACCACTTGGCGTCGTCACTGCAGATCGTCTTCACCAGCGGCTTAGGCACCCGGCTCTGAGCAGCTTCAGCTTGTTGCCCATCAGTCCTCCTTTAGTTTCAGTAAACAAGAATCGCGCCCTTGTCATGGCTTCGCATTGGCAAGCATGTGCGCCTCCTTTTTCAGTTTCTAAGTTGTACCTTTTCCCTTTCCAGCTACTTCACCTTGATGTATGGACGTCACCTGTTAGCAGTGTATCTGGGTATCAATTTTACTTTAATTCTTGATGACTACACTACGTCTGGACCTTCCCTTAAGCACAAGTCTGATGTGCCCATCTTCGTCATTTTTGTTATGCACACCCAGTTCCAGCTGCCCGTGCTTTCTGTCCAAGCTGATAATGGACGCGGGTTCGAAGTCATGCCTCGCGTGAACTACTCCTACGCGCGCGGTGCTCCGGCTGTCATGCCTTACACCAGCCAGCAAAATGGCAAGGCTGGCGCACGATCCGCACTATCAATGACAGTGTATTACCCTCCTTTTCCACGCTTCCATGCCGTCGCGATTTTGGGCAGAGGCACTGAACACTGCCACTTTTTTGCTTAACCCGGCCTTGCCACAGCACCTTCCGCACCCAGGCTCCTCCTTGGCGTGGCTCCAGATTATAGCGCTACTCCGTGTTCGGCTGCTTATCTACCCCTACTTCCTCCCATTCCAAGCTCGACCATCGCTCGGTTACTGCGTCTTTCTAGGTTATCCTGCAGATCCCAGCCTACGCTGCTTTGATCCGTCCAACCCGTGTCCTCACTTCCCGCCATGTTTATTTCCCGGAGGATATCTTCCCCTTTCGGCGCCCGTTCACTGCTGCCCCTGCTCCCGCTCGGCCCCGCTGTTCTCTGACCATGTCCGCCCTCTCTCTTCTGCCCGCCCGCTTTCTGCGCGGCCTTTCAAATAAAGGCGTTGGATCTGCGATGGGCCGGTCTCGCCCCCTCCCGGCCGGTCCCGCCGCGTTCAACGTCAACCTATGGATCTGCGGTCGATGGTTCACATTCAAATGACTTCGCGCCCGGGCGTTTCAAGCCGCACCCTTCCTTCATCATCCGGGTTTTGCTCGTCCTCCCGCCCTCGAGCATTCAAATGTTCCCGCCCGCCCGCTCCCTGGCGCTCCCATTCCGCCCGGACCGGGATCTTCGAAACCCAAGTACTGGCGGCGGCTTCTTATGCCTTCCCGTCCGGGCTGGCGTCTGCGGTCGCGAATCGCCTCCACAACGACCCTCGCGAAAGTGCCATCAAGCCCTCATCAGCGTTTCTGCGTTATGTTTGGCCGGCGGCCCCCGCCTGATCTTCATCTGCGCGCCTCGTCGTTGGATCTCAGAGCGTACACCGGCCGCCGATTGGGCGGTTTTGCCCGACACCGCCGCTCCACATCGGGTTACGCATCTACCTCGGCGGCCCCGTCTCCGGTCCCCAGCGGCAAGCCCGGTGTCCCTTCGGTCGCCCGGCGAATACCGCTGGCGTCGCCAAGCCGTGGCGAATGCATCTGGCTGCGTCAACTTCCGGTGGCTCCTGCCGGTCCACTTGCGACCATTGTCTACTGCGACAACATATCGGCTGCTACCTCTCCGAACCCGTCCATCACCCGGGCCGAAGCATGTGAGTTGGACATCCACTTTCGGAGCGCGTGACTCGGGGCGAGTTCCGTGTGCTTCACATCCCCCAAGCAACAACTCGCTGATGTCGGCGAAAGGCCTGCCCCGGACGTTTTTCTTTAGTTGGGCGGAGTCTTTGCGTCGCTCCTGCCCGGCGTCACGACTGCGGGGGTGTTAGAGTATACAATGTATTGTATTAGGTATACGCGCACTGTAACTAGTCAGCGCATGTACGTGAGTAGTGGGCACGCAGTCTGCCCACGATCGGCATGGTAGTGGCACACGATCACCCTCTGTAAAACTGTATATAGTCACAGTCGCAGAGCTAATCAAAGTGTGTTGAATCCTATAATTCTCCTCCCTCCTTCATAATAAACTACGTATATTCTGCTCTTCTTTGGCCTAGAAGAGCCACGAGGGAGGGACGGAGCCGTTTCCCGGAAACATGTAAATTGGACTGAGATTGGCAATCCCCGACCCCCTGTAAATTGCAAAAAGAAATGAAAACTCAAGGAAGAGAAGGCGTCACGGGCGCGTTACATTACAGTCTGACGGGTGACGCAGACGATCAACACCCCCTGCCGTGCGTACCGGGCCTGCGGAGGACCATCGCATCGCTGCCCTGGTAGGAAAGGCGGGCAGGGGCAGTGCAGATTTGCATGTCACAGCCGCGCAAAATTTCGTGTTTTGACCTTTTCCTAAACAAATTCAGGATCACCCCACTTTGAAATATTTTGATTTGACCCTTTTTACCGCCAAGCTCTGGCGATGCGGTTGAAACCTACCCCGAGCACCATGGCGGTAAGGGTGTGAACGGAAGGACGGCAGCCGTCACAGCAGCGTGGATAAATACCCTGAGCAACCGGTAAGATTCTTTCGCCGGTGCTTTCTGGCGGTAAGGTGTGGCGAGGTTTTCCCGTACATGCATTCCAGGAAATATGCTAGGATCCATGGCGGTGGTAAGCCCTACCCGGAAGCGCTGGGGTGAAGGTCTGCGTTTTTAATAAAAGTTTACTGGAAATATGCAAGGGCCTGGCGGTAGGTTCACCCTAAGCCATGGTGTCTGGCGATGAGTTGTAACCCTACCCGGGGTTTTCTGGCGGTAGGGTCCTCTGTTTTTTTTTCAAGTTCATTTGGTTGCTTGTTTTCAAATTCAATATCACAACAAGTTTCACAAATATAACAACAATATCATAGATTTTAAACAATTAAATTTGGGCATCACGTAGATCCATATTAAGATAACTTGAAGTGCATAGAAGCGTTTCAAACACATAGATCCACAAATAGCAAACACATAGTTCCACATAGTTTCACAACCACTAGACAAGTTCAACCAAACTAAAAAGAGCCAATTCGAGAAAAATCAGTTGCTCCTTCCCTCTTGGAGGTACGGTCCTCGTTACTCTTTGAGCAGGTCTCTTGGTCTTCTTCTTGGGCGGCGAGAACGGTCTCTGGAAAGGGTCGGACTCCAAAAATCCTTCTTCTTGTTCCTCTTGGCCCGGTGAGATGCAGAGATGTTTGAGTTGGTGGAGGTCCATAATCTTCATCATACTCCTCCTCCCGTTGCCCTCATCCTCCTCCCCTCCTCATCCTCATCCTCTTCCTCCTCCTCCTCCCCAACCAACTTTGGACAACGAGGGCATGGCTCGATGAGCCGATGAGACCACAATGTGGCTCTGGTGATAAGCTTGGACCCGGCTCCAGCACACCCAAAGGCCCTACCCGGCTTGCGACAACGGCGCCTGAACCGCACTCACAATGAAGCAAGGTCATAATAAGTATCGGATCGGTGGCAAGTGAACAAGATGCATCTTTTAGGGTGAAATTTACCTTACGTCCCCCGACTCGGTCTGGTTATCGCTCCGGAAGATGACCTAGTGCATCGAGGCTTCAAAGATGCATCTGTTCACTCACGGGAATTGGCAACATAAATCGATCCGTTGTGAATAAAATATTTTAAATCGACCGCCGGTTCAAAGCGTACCACTCTTTCTTGAGGGGTGCAAACTCCCTAAATCCACTATGCATGTCCGATGCGATCAGGTATGCTGTTCATTGGGGTTGGCCCTCCACCCGATGTCTTCCGCCGTCCCCGAGGGCTGAGGCGAAGGCGGTGCTTCGCCATCATCGTACCACCTCATGTTCGGCCCGGTAATCATCGATTAGTCCTCTCCTCTCCCGGTTTTCGCCCCCTCCGGTTCCCTCCGTCACATGAGTCTTATGCTCCTCTCCCCGATCTTGATCGGGATTCTTCCGGCTCATCACCAAGGCATAAGCAACAAGAATCATCATAAGTCGATGAGATCATCATAAGCAACAAGAAACATGATCATCCCCAGTCCTCTAGGGTCACCGTCATCTCCCCACATGGCGGATGGAAAGAATGGGTCTCCGGTCTCCAACGGTCAATCGGTTGAGGCCGTGGACAAAGCGTCGTGGTGGCCCGAGTGCAACCAAAACCCAACAGACGGGCTCTCTTGAAGAGCGGTAGCGTAGCCGGCTCGTGAATCCAATGCCCATGAACCCCGTGACCCCTCATGCGCGATTTTGGGCGTCTCAAAAAGTGAGCTAAAAAAGTTAGGAAATTATTTTCATCAATCCGAGAACTTTGATCAAAATTTCTTTCATATCACTTACCTCTCCGTTCTCTATGAAAGCAGGCCGATGATTGTGAATGCCCGATCCACTTGCTGCAATGGGCGATGTTGTCGCAAAAGAGGTGGGCCTTAATAGAGTTTCATAAACAAAAGCACCATAAGCATAAGCATACATAAACAAACAATGAACTCAAATCATATGAAGATAAAATTTTAAGCATATTCCTCCAACAACATCTACTAACATGATGGATCAAATCATATCAACATGCATCATATCAAAAAACCTCCAACATACATCATAGCTTCATATTTTTAAACAAAATTTTCCAAACAACATCTTCATATCATCATATCAACATGCATCATCAAACTAGGGTTCATCTTCACACTAGATCATATCATCATATCCATGCATCATCAAACTAGGGTTCATCCCTTTATCAACATTACATCATAATTTTTTAACAAAAATTATGAACCAAATTCATCTTCCACTAACATATGAACTATTGATTAGAGTACATATCCAATACCCTACTTACTAAAGAACTAAGAACTACAACTACAATCAATCTTAGGTGAAAAAAAATCAATCTTAGTTCAAAAACAGGGAATTTCAAGCAAATAATCGTCAAATCGGTAAAGTTTACAAAAACTAATTGGAGGGATCGGAGGGCTTACGGTTCTCTCCTCGGGGCCATTCGATCCATAAAGCGGTGAAGAATCGGTGAAGATCCAAGGGAAGTGGAGGAGATGGAGAGAGGGAGAGGCGACTTGGGGAAAAAACAAGAAGCTGCCCGGGGGGGGAGGGGGGGGGAAAATTGGGCCCGGACCCTCCGCCGGGAGGCCCGGCGGTAGGGTCTGACGGAGGGACGGCGGCGTCTCCAGGTGGCGTGGATAAGTTTCCCTGGCCATGGGGTGGCGATAAATTATCTAACCCCCCATGGAAGTACTGGCGGTGGCAAAAAAATCAAATCTTGAAAAAAATCAAACAAGGTCAGATCCGAAATACTTTCCAAAAGATCAAAAACGAAATTTTGCCGCAGGCAGGCAGCACCGGAGACCGAGGTGTACAGTACCTCACCTCCACCCGCAAGCTGGTAGCCGCCCGCGGCGTCACCTCCACGTAAACATTCGCAGGCACGAGGTGCCACCGGAAAGTGGGAGAAATCCAGGCGAGCCGACGAATCACGAGTCGTCCTCACTGGCTCCAGCCAGAGCCAGGCCGGGCGGCACGTTGCGGGATTCCCCGCGCCTCACGGGACGGAACAGCGGCTGTGATCCCAAATCATTGGTGCGGCCCCGGCAGCAGCAGCGGGGGTCCTCCTCTGGTCCAAACACCTCCAGGAGGCGCCGCTTTTGGGTTGGCTCCTGCTACACCATGGGACGGGTGGGTCGGCTTGCCTGTTGCTGCCATGATGTAGCCACGCCCACAACTCACAGGAGTGCTTTACAGTCTTCTCCTGTTAAAATAGATGGCCTGCTTTGTATTAAAGTTTCTGAAGTTGATTATCTATTTTGGAACGGAGGAAAATAATATTAAAAATTCCAGCGCGATCTCAAGCGGAACGTCCCGGTTTGACCATTTTGTCCCTTTGAGGGGCAATGGGATCGCTCATGTCCATGTTTGTCAGATGGGTTGTGGGTGCGCCCAACGCGCGGCCGCACCCCAAAACATGTCCGGGGTGGACGTGATTAAAAAAATATAAAACTTAAATGAAATGACTAAGAAAGTAAATAAACGTAGTTAAAAAAACATAAAACATATATAAGGTCCCCATACAAAATGGCCCAGTTTCATAATTAACATAAAGACAAAATAAAAAATGCCTCTCGCGCTCCCCGCGTCCGTCGTGGTGGTCGCCGCCTTCTTCGGGTCCAAGTGTAAATGGCCCTTGGTCGGCGTGGTCCGGGGCGTCCAAATGGCCGGTGGTAAGTAGTGCCCGGGGGGGAAGGTGGCCGGTTGGCACCCCTCCTCCAGGCGGCGTCCCGCTTGGCGACCCAGCGGCGGGGGCACGGTACCGCCTCCCACGGCGGCCGCCATCCCAATGGTGCCGACCAGCCCCACCAGCCGCGGGCGGTGGAAGCCAACCAGGGTCTCCCCACCACCTCCTTGGCACCATCTCCACCTTGGGGATAGCTCGTCGCCGGTCGGCAAAGGGTATCGTCTCCTCGGGCCCGACCATTGGCGCTCATCGTGCGTGTTCGGAGTCCTCCATGACCGCGCCGCCGAAGCCCTCCTCCCTTCATGCGAGGGGTGAAATGGCGATGGAGATGGCGCGCCGGCGGCGTGGGCGTCGAGCCGCTTCCAGGTCGCCCGCCGGGCGAGCCTTTCGGGGGCTCCGTGGCCTCGGCCCGTCGGCGCTTGGGCGGAAGGGCCGCCGCGCCGTGCTCCCGGAACCAAGTGTCCCACAATGGCGGTGAAGCGTACCTCTTCGTAGTAAGTCGTCGAGAGGAAGCGGCGGCCGATTCTGGCGGGCCTGGCCGCTTCAAGGGGGCCGGGGGATCGGCCACCTTGATCGGCCCGGCAGTGCCGATTATTGGGGGGTGGACATCACTCCGAGGTAGCGGCGTCCTCGTCTCCCAATTGGCGGCACCACGGCCGCCTCGATGTAGTGTCGGTCGCGCTTCGCCGGGGCCGTGGGCGCGATGGAGAAGCGGGGGCGCGGGGGCCCGGCAGCGGTGGTGATGGCGATTGGGCTCCCCTTCACGGGCAGCGGCGGCGACCCGATGAGGAGCTACCTGCGGTCGTCTTGCCTTTGGGCCGTAGTTCCATAGCCCCATGGCTGGCGGGGCCGGGCGAAAGTTCTTAGCTGGGGTTTGGGACTCGGGCTGTCGGGTTTCGAGGAGGAGCGGGGTGGCGTGGGGCGGTGTGGGCGATGGGTACGGTTCCCATTTAAGAAGGATGCGACCCCCGCTGGGCGGATGGGCGGGGCCGCGCCGTGCACATTGATGTGGGGCGGATGTGAGGTAGGTGGAACACCGCCAGCGGCCCCGGACGGAACGGCCAGCGTCCGTTTGGTTTCCCGCCCAAACCAGCGCAAGTTTGTGCTTTCGAAATGGGTCGGCCCGGACCAACCGCGGACCGGATGGGTCCGGGCCGTCGAGGCCCGCCTTGTTTGTCCGTTTTACCCCAAACGGACGGGGCCGGACAGAATGGGGTCGCGCGGTGGAGTTGGCCTTAGGGCACCCGATAAATTTGCTCGAACAAAGCATCAGTCCATAAACACGGACTCGGAAGCCGGCCATCCAACGTCTCCTGCATACATTTCAAGCCGGGTATCGATTAACCGGACGAAATTCATGCAAACAGGATGGATTTCATTAAAGATTGAATAAAAAATAGCACAAATCATCAATACATAGCATGCATAAATAAATCAACAATAGTTCAAATTTAATATTTTTTTTGATGAGCTTTGTCCAAACATACTACCCTTGACTTCATCCAACGGTGCCGTGCATAAATGGTCGTCCTTCTATCTTGTGGTACATCCGACAAATCGTGTGGGCTACGATCTGGAAAGCAACATTGAATGAATGAATCAATCAATCAATAAGTTGAGTGAAAAGCAAAACTTCGATCTCCTCCTCTCGGCCTAATAGCCACCTTGCCTCTAGCTTATCAACGCACCACAAAACTTGATGATGGAAGTGCGGATGATGTACCATCGATATGATAAACCTCACATTGCGATCATGGGTGGTGTCCATGTTGTAAGGCGCAATTTGGCCTTTAACGCGTAACAACGCCTTGCCCCAAAAAGGCCCCCTCTGCTCTTGCGTACTAAATCCCGGATGCAGCCAACCCGCATCACACAACAACTCATCCTCCATGGTGAGTGTTGTGTAGCGTTAATAATTCAAAAAAATCCTCGTGTCACCAAGATCAATCTAGGAGATGCTAACAGGAGAGAGGAGTGTGTCTTCATACCCATGAAGATCGCTAAGGGAAGGACTGCAAGCGCGGTTGATGGAGTCGTAGCGGCGATTCAAATTGCGGAAGATCCGATCTAGCCGAATGGGTTGGCGCCTCCGCGTTCAACACCGTACGCACTGGGGCGTCTCCCTTGTTGATCCGCAAGGGGGGCGAAGTTGAGGAAGAACTCAGGCGACGGCGATGTGGTGGTGGTGGAGCTCGTGGTTCTCCGTGACCGCTAAACTCAGCGGAGGAGGAGGAGGTGCGGGAGGGAGGGGCTGCGCTGGGGAAAGGGTGGCCGCTGCCCTCTCCTCACTATATGGGGAGGGAGGAGGAGGCGCCCTAAGGTTTCCTAGGGAGGCCCGGGCCACAGGAAACCCTAGATGGGTTTAGGCCCCCCCCTAGTAGACTTGGTCCCCAAAGGCGGGGGCGGCTGCCCAGGAGGCACCCCCTCTCCAAGGTTCGTGAGATGGGGTGGGAGGGGCCCTGTTGGAAATATGCCCTAGAGGCAATAATAAATTAGTTATTATTATATTTCCTTGTTCATGATAATCGTTTATTATTCATGCTATAATTGTATTGACGAAAAGCAATACATGTGTGGATACATAGACAATACCATGTCCCTAGTAAGCCTCTAGTTGACTAGCTCGTTGATCGATAGATGGTTACGGTTTCGACCATGGACATTGGATGTCATTGATAACGGGATCACATCATTAGGAGAATGATGTGATGGACAAGACCAATCCTAAGCCTAGCACAAAGATCGTGTAGTTGTATGCTAAAGCTTTTCTAATGTCAAGTATCTTTTCCTTAACCATGAGTTGTCAACTCCGGATCGTAAAATGCTTTGGGTGTACCAAGCGTCCTGGCAAGCGGGTGGCTATAAAGGTTCATTACGGTATCTCCGAAAGTGTACATTGGGTTGGCACGAATCAAGGTGGGATTTGTCACTCCGTGTAAGCGGGGTATCTCTGGGCCCCTCGGTAGGACATCATCATAATGTGCACAATGTGACCAAGGGTTGATCACGGGATGATGTGTTCGAACAGTAAAAGACTTGCCGTCGAGATTGAACAAGGTATCGGGATACCGCGATCGAATCTGGGCAAATCAATACCCTAGACAAAGGGAATTGTATCGGGATGATTGAGTCCATGACATCGTGGTTCATCCGATGAGATCATCGTGGAACATGTGGGACCAACATGGGTATCCAGATCCCTTGTTGGTTATTTTACGGAGCGTCTCGGTCATTGCATGTCTCCCGAACCCGTAGGGTCTACACATAAGGTTCGGTGGCGCTAGGGTTATATAGGAAGCTTGTATGTGGTTACGAATGTTGTTAGTCCGGATGAGATCCCGGACGTCACGGGAGTTCGGAATGGTCCGGGTAAAGATTTATATATGGGAAGTCCTGTTTTGGTAACGGAAAGGTTTGAGGCGATATCGGTAATGTCAGGACCACCGGGGAGGTCCCGGGTCCACCAAGTGGGGCCACATGCTCAAGGCATACATGGGCCAAGTGTGAGAGGCCCAGCCCTAGGTGGGCTAGGCGCCCCCCACCATGGCCCATCTTGGGCTAGAAAGGGGAGAGGGCAAACCCTAAGGCGGATGGGCCCTAAGGCCCATACCCTGCCCCCCTCTCCTCCCCTTGTGGCCGCCACCCAATAGATGGGTTTGGGGCTGCCCCCTCTGGGTTGGGAACCCTGGAGGGCACCCTCCTCCCTCCCCTATATAAATAGAGGCCTAGGGCTGCCCATAATACATGAGAACTTCTCCTCTCGTTGGGCGCCACCATTCTTCTTCCTCCTCTCCCTTGGTGCTTGGCGAAGCCCTGGGATGCCACGCTCCTCCATCACCACCATGCTGTTGTGCTGCTGCTGGATGGAGTCTTCCTCAACCTCTCCCTCTCTCCTTGCTGGATCAAGGCGTGGGAGGCGTCACCGGGCTGTCCGTGTGTTGAGCGCGGAGGTGCCGTCCGTTCGGCACTTGATCATCGGTGATCTGAATCCACGGCAATGCGACCCATCAACCCCGTTCTCATGGCGCTTCCGCTTAGCGATCTACAAGGGTATGTAGATGCACTCTCCCCCTCGTTGCTAGATTCTCCATAGATTGATCTTGGTGATGCGTAGAAAATTTTGAATTTTTCGTTCCCCAGCAAATGGCATCATGAGCTAGGTCTATTCGTAGATTCTTTGCACGAGTAGAACACAAAGTAGTTGTGGGGTTGATGTTGTTCAATATGCTTACCTTACTAGTCCAATCTTGTTTCGGTATTGTGGGATGAAGCGGCCGGACCGACCTTAACGTACTCTTCGTGGGGCGAGTTCCACCCGGGACATGCACTTGGTGCATAAGGTGGCTAGCGGGTGCCGATCTCTCCCACTTTAGTCGGACGGATTCGATGAAAAGGGTCCATGAAGGGTAAATAGCAATTGGCATATCACGTTGTGGTTTTTGGTAAAAGCGTTCTTGCTAGAACCCTAGCAGCCACGTAAAACATGCAAACAACAATTAGAGGGCGTCTAACTTGTTTTTGCGGGGTATGCTATGTGATGTGATATGGCCAAGAAGAATGTGATGAATGATATGTGATGTATGAGATTGATCATGTTCTTGTAATAGGATTCACGACTTGCATGTCGATGATTATGACAACCGGAGAAATAGGAGTTGTCTTTATTTATTGTATGACCTGTGTGTCATTAAACAACGCCATGTAATTACTTTACTTTATTGCTAACGGTAGCCATAGTAGTAAGAATAGTTGGGAGACAACCATGAAGACACGGATGGAGATCATGATGATGGAGATCATGGTGTCATGCCGGTGACGATGATGATCATGGAGCCCGAAGATGGAGATCAAAGGAGCAAAATGATATTGGCCATATCATGTCACTATATAATTGCATGTGATGTTTATTATGTTTATGCATCTTGTTTACTTAGAACGCGGTAGTAAATAAGATGATCCCTTACAAAATTTCAAGAAGTGTTCTCCCCTAAGCTGCACCGTTGCTTTGTTAAATTCCTAAGCACCACGTGTTGATGGGTGTGATGGATTCTTACGTTCCATACAACGGGTTAAGAAAGATTTACACCGCAATACACTTAGGGTTAACCGGGCCTAGCATGTAAAGACATGGCCTCGGAACACGGAGACCGAAGGGAGCATGAGTCTATAGTGAATCGATCAACATGAAGATGTTCACCGATGATGACTAGTCCGTCTCACGTGTTGATCGGACCCGGCCCTAATTGATTCGGATCATGTAATCACTTAGATGACCGGAGGGATGTCAATTGAGTGGGAGTTCATAAGATGAACTTAATTATCCTGAACATAGTCAAAAGACCTTTTGCAAATTATGTTGGCTTCGCTTTAGTTCCATTATTTAGATATGTTCCTAGAAAATATAGTTGAAAGTTGAAAGTGGCGATTATGCGGGAAAAGCTTATGTCCCAATGCAACGCTCGGTGTCTTTGAACCCCAAGCGTCGTTTGTGGATGTTGCGAACATCGGACATACCGTTTTGATAACTCGGATAGTTGGTTAAACGGTTTAGAGTTGAGGCACCAAAGACGTTTTGAAACGTCGCGGAACATATAAGATGTTTGAGGGCTGAAATTGGGATTTGGGCTCGTGCCCGTCAAAGGTATGAGACCTCCGGCGATTTTCTTAGCCTGCAAACTAAGGGAAAAGCTCAATCGTTGAGCTTGTGCTCAGATTGTCCGAGTGCAACAATCACTTGAATCAGTGGGAGTTGATCTTCCGGATGAGATGGTGATGTTTCTCCAAAGTCATTGCCACCAAGCTGCTAGAGCTTGTGATGAACTATAACAAATCAGGGATAGATATGATGATCCTTGAGGTATTCGCGTTGTTTGACATCGAAAGTAGAAATCAGAAGGAGCATCAATTGTTGATGGTTGGTGAAACCACTAGTTTCAAGAAGGGCAAAGGTAAGGGATACTTCTCCGATTGAAAAACCGGGTTGAACCCAAACCCGAGACTAAGTGTTTCGAGATAAGGAAACAGCCCTTGGAGGCGAAATTACCCTAGATACTTGGTAGATAAGAAGGCGGCAAGGTCGATAGAAGTATATTTGATATACATTATGTTAATGTGTACTACTGGTACTCCTAGTAGCACCGGGGTATTAGATACCGGTTCGGTTGCTAAATGTTAGTAACTGAAATAAAAGCTACGGAATAAAAGGAGACTAGCTAAAGGTGAGTGACGATATGTGTTGGAATTGTTTCCAAGGTTGATATGATCAAACATATCGCTCCCTCTACCATCAAGATTAGTATTAAACCAGAAAAAATATCATTTGGTGTTTGCGTTGAGCATAGACATGATTGGATTATTCTATCGCAATGCATTATTCATTAAGGAGAATAATGGTTACTCTATTTATTTGAATAATACCTTGATGGTCTTGCACCTAAAATTGGTTTATTGAATCTCGATCGTAGTGATACACATTTTCATGCCAAAAGTATAAGATAGTAATGATAGTACCACTTACTTGGCCTTGCCATGTAAGTCATATTGGTGTAAAGCATGAAGAAGCTCCATGTTGTTGGATCTTTGGACTCACTCGTTTTTGAAAAGTTTGAGACATGCAAACCATGTCTATTGGTGCATCGCATGAAGAAACTCCATCGAGATGGATCGTTTAGACTCACTAGATTTTGAATCACTTGAGATATGCAAATCATACCACATGGACAAGATATGAAAAGCCTCGGTTTGATAAGATGGAACAAGATAGCAACTTGTTGGAAGTAACACATTTGATGTGTGCAGTCAATGAGTCTTGAGGCATCAAATGAATATCGTTTGTTCACTTCACGGATGATTGAGTAGATATTGAGTATATTGACTTGATGAAAAGTCTGAATTATTGAATGGTTCAAGTAATTTCGGTGAAGTTGAAGATCATCGGACAAGAGGATAGAATGTCTATGATATGATCATAGAGATGAATATCTGAGTTCGAGTTTTGGCCACAATTAAGACATTGTGCAAATTGTTTCCAAATTAATACCTTTGGAACACCATAGTGTGATGGTGTCCGAACATCATAGTTGCACCCTATTAGATATGATCGAATGATGTCTCTTATCGAATTACCACTATCGTTCATGGGTTAGGCATTAGAGACAACCGCACTCACTTTAATAGGGCACCCGTAATTCCGTTGAGGCCTGTTTGATATGGTTTGGAGAAACCTAAGTTGTCGTTTCTTAAAAGTTTGGGGTTCGGCTTATGTGAAAAAAGTTTCAGGTTGATAAGCTCGGACCCAAGCGGATAAAATGCATCTTCATAGGACACCCAAAACAGTTGGGTATACCTCCTAATTCAGTTCCGAAGGTAGGGATTGTTTCTTGAATGGGTCCTTTCTCGAGGAAAAGTTGTCTCGAAAAGTTGAGTGGGAGGATGGTGGAGACTTGATGAGGTTATTGAACCATCACTTCAACTAGTGTGTAGGGAACGGGAAGTTGTTCCGTGGCACCTACACCAATTGAAGTAAAGCTTATGATAGTGATCATGAAGTTTGGATCAAGTCACTACCGTCCTCGTGGGATGACAAGGATGCGTACTACTTAAGGTGGTCAGCAATCCTTCTTGAAGGTCATGTTTAGACAACAATGAACCTCGAGCTATGGAGAAGCGATGGTGGGCCCAAATTCCGACAAATGGTTAGAAACCATGAAATCCGAGGTAGGATCCATGTATAAAACATGGACTTTGGTGGACTTGCCCGATGATCGGCAAGCCATTGAAATAAATGGGTCTTTAAAAGAAGAAGCGGACATGGCCGGTAATGTCACCTTCTATGAAGCTCGACTTTGGCGAGTTTTCCACAAGTTCAAGGAGTTGACTACGATGAGATTTTCTCATCCGTGGGATGTTAAATCCGTCGGGAATCATGTTAGCCAAAGCTGCATTTATGAAATCTGGGGATGGATGTCAAAGGCGAGTTTCCTTACCTTTCGTAAGGAAAGGTTGTATGTTACAATCGAAAAGTTTTTCGATCCTAAGGATGCTAAAAGGTATGCTAGCTCCAGCGATCCTTCTAAGGACTGGAGTAAGCATCTGGAGTTGGAATGTGCCTTTGATGAGATGATCAAAGATTTTGGGTTTATACAAAGTTTATGGAAACTTGTATTTCCAAAGAAGTGAGTGGGAGCACTATAAAATTTCGATGAGTATATGTTGTTGACATATGGATGATCGAAATGATGTAAATTCTGGAAAGCATATAGGGTTATTTGAAAGATGTTTTTCAATAGAAAACCTGGATTAAGCTATTTGAACATTGAGCATCGAGATCTATAAGGATAGATAAAAATGCTTAATAATACTTTCAAATGAGCACATACCTTAACATAATCTTGAAAGTGTTCAAGATGGATCATCAAAAAGGAGTTCTTGCCTGAGTTGTAAGGTATGAAGTTAAGAGTTAAAAGCTCAACCACGGGAAGAAGAGAAAGGGCGAAGGTCGTCCCTATGCTTTGGCGTAGGCTCTATAGTATGCTATCTTTTGTACCACCGGAAGTGTGCCTTGAAGTCGGTCGGGGTACAAGAATGATCCATGAATGGATCATTGGACAGCGGTCAAAATTGTCCTTTGAGTAAATAAGGACATGTTTCTCGATTATGGAGGTAATAAAGAGTTGGCGTAAGGGTTACGTCGATGCAAGCTTAACACCTATCCGAGTGACTCGAGTAGCAAACCGGATACATATAGTAGAGCAACCATTTGGAATAACTCCAAGTGGGCGTGAAAGCAGCTTTACAATATGACATAGAAATTGCGGAAGTAACACGGATCTGAAAGGTTGGAACCGTTGACTAAAACCTCTCTCACAAGCAAAACATGATCAAACCCCGAACTCATTGAGACTTAATCACATGGTGATGTGAACTAGTTTAAGACACTAGTAAACTCTTTGGATGTTGGTCACATGGCGATGTGACCTATCGATGTTAATCACATGGCGATGTGAACTAGATTATTGACTCTAGTGCAAGTGGGAGACTGTTGGAAATATGCCTAGAGGCAATAATAAATTAGTTATTATTATATTTCCTTGTTCATGATAATCGTTTATTATTCATGCTATAATTGTATTGATGGAAAGCAATACATGTGTGGATACATAGACAACACCATGTCCTAGTAAGCCTCTAGTTGACTAGCTCGTTGATCGATAGATGGTTACGGTTTCCGACCATGGACATTGGATGTCATTGATAATGGGATCACATCATTAGGAGAATGATGTGATGGACAAGACAATCCTAAGCCTAGCACAAAGATCGTAGTTAGTATGCTAAAGCTTTTCTAATGTCAAGTATCTTTCCTTAGACCATGAGATTGTGCAACTCCGGATACCGTAGGAATGCTTTGGGTGTACCAAGCGTCCTGGCGTAACTGGGTGGCTATAAAGGTGCATTACGGTATCTCGAAAGTGTCATTGGGTTGGCACGAATCAAGATGGGATTTGTCACTCCGTGTAAGCGGAGAGGTATCTCTGGGCCCACTCGGTAGGACATCATCATAATGTGCACAATGTGACCAAGGGGTTGATCACGGGATGATGTGTTCGAACGAGTAAAGAGACTTGCGATGCAGATTGACCAAGGTATCGGGATACCGAGCGATCGAATCTCGGGCAAAGTACAATACCGCTAGACAAAGGGAATTGTATCACGGGATCGATTGAGTCCATGACATCGTGGTTCATCCGATGAGATTATCGTGGAACATGTAGGAGCCAACATGGGTATCCAGATCCGCTGTTGGTTATTGACGGAGGCGTCTCGGTCATGCGCATGTCTCCCGAACCCGTAGGGTCTACACATAAGGTTCGGTGGCGCTAGGGTTATACGGAGTCCGGATGAGATCCCGGGACGTCACGAGGAGTTCGGAATGGTCGGAGGTAAAGATTTATATATGGGAAGTCTGTTTTGGTACGGAAGGTTTGAGCGATGTCGGTAATGTCAGGGACCACGGGAGGTCGAGGTCCACCAAGTGGGGCCACATGCTCCAAGAAGGCATACATGGGCCAAGTGTGAGGGCACCAGCCCCTAGGTGGGCTAGGGCGCCTCCCCCATGCCCATCGCTAGAAAGGAGAGGGGCAAACCCTAAGAGATGGGCCCTAGGCCCATACTCCTCGCCTCCCTCTCCTCCCCTTGTGCCGCCACCCAATAGATGGGTTTGGGGCTGCCGCCCCTCTGGGGTTAGGAACCCTAGAGGCGCACCCTCCTCCTCTCCCTATATAAATAGAGGCCTAGGGCTGCCCATAATACATGAGAACTTCTCCTCTCGTTGGCGCAGCCCATCTCTTCTTCCTCCTCTCCTTGGTGCTTGGCGAAGCCTGCTGGGATGCCGCTCCTCCATCACCACCATGCCGTTGTGCTGCTGCTGGATGGAGTCTTCCTCAACCTCTCCCTCTCTCCTTTGGATCAAGGCGTGGGAGGCGTCACCGGCTTCGTGTGTTGAAAGCGGAGGTGCCGTCCGTTGCACAATCATTGATTTGAATCAGCAGTCGACTCC
>JAHIAM010003136.1:0-34670 GCA_021605205.1 Aegilops longissima
GGCGTGGTGGCGATGATGATGTTCTACCGGCGTGGGGCCGCCTAAACTCATGACGATATGACCGAGGTGGAATATGGTGGAGGGGCACGCACTGCGGCTAAGAGCGATCACGAAGATCAACTTATGTGTCATGGGGTGCCCCCTGCCCCATATATAAAGGAGCAAGGGGGAGGAGGCCGGCCCTAGGAGGCGCGCCAAGTGTGGAGTCCTACTAGGACTTCCTAGTCCTAGTAGGATTCCACCTCCCTGTTGGAGTAGGAGAAGGGAAAAGGGGAGAGGGAGAAGGAAGGGGGCTGTGTCCCTTGTCCAATTCGGACCAGAGGGGGCAGGCCTCCTCCCTTTAGCCTCTCTCCTATACTCCTGGCGAATTCCGTAACTCTCCGGTACTCGAAAAATACCGAATCACTGGAACCTTTCGAACTCGAATATAGTCGTCCAATATATCGATCTTTCGTCTCGACCATTTCAAGACTCCTCGTCATGTCCCGATCTCATCCGGGACTCGAACTCCTTCGGTACATCAAAACTCATAAACTCATAATATAAGCATCGCCGAAACCTTAGCGTGCGGACCCTACGGGTTCGAGAACTATGTAGACATGACCTAGAACTATTCTTGGTCAATAACCAATAAGCGGAACCTGGATGCCCATATTGGCTCCTACATATTATCTGAAGATCTTTATCGGTCAAACCGCATAACAACATACTTTGTTCCCTTTGTCATCGGTATGTTACTTGCCGAGATTCGATCGTCGGTATCAATACCTAGTTCAATCTAGTTCTTGGCAAGTCTCTTTACTCGTTCGTAATGCATCATTCCGTAACTAACTCATTAGCTACATTGCTTGCAAGGCTTATAGTAATGTGCATTACGAGAGGGCCAGAGATACCTCTCCGACAATCGGAGTGACAAAACCTAATCTCGAAATCGCCAACCCAACATGTACCTTTGGAGACACCTGTAGTACTCCTTTATAATCACCCGATTCGTTGTGACGTTTGGTAGCACCAAAGTGTTCCTCCGATGGCAGGAGTTGCATAATCTCATAGTTACAGGAACATGTATAAGTCATGAAAAAGCAATAGCAACATACTAAGCGATCAAGTGCTAAGCTAGCGGAATGGGTCAAGTCAATCATATCATTCTCCTAATGATGTGATCCCGTTAATCAAATGACAACTCTTTTGTCCATGGCTAGGAAACATAACCATCTTTGATAAGCGAGCTAGTCAAGTAGAGGCATACTAGTGACACTATGTTTGTCTATGTATTCACACATGTATTATGTTTCCGGTTAATACAATTCTAGCATGAATAATAAACATTTATCATGATATAAGGAAATAAATAATAACTTTATTATTGCCTCTAGGGCATATTTCCTTCAGTCTCCCACTTGCACTAAGTCAATAATCTAGTTCACATCATCATGTGATTCAACACTAATATTCACATCGTATGTAATTAACACCCATAGTTCACATCGTCATGTGACCAACACCCAAAGGGTTTACTAGAGTCAATAATCTAGTTCACATCGCTATGTGATTAACACCCAAAGAGTACTAAGGTATGATCATGTTTTGCTCGTGAGAGAATCTTAGTCAGCAGTGCTGTCACATTGAGCCGTATGTATTTTACAAATATTCTATGTCTACAATGCTACTTGCGGAGCTACTCTAGCTAATTGCTCCCACTTTCAATATGTATCCAGATTGAGACTTAGAGTCATCTGGATCGATTGTAAAAACTTGCATCGATGTAACTCTTTGACGGGCTCTTTTATCACCTCCATAATCGAGAAATATTTCCTTAGTCCTCACTAAGGATGTTCTTGACCAATGTCGATGATCTACTCCTAGATCACTATTGTACTCCTTGCCAAATTGAGGCAAGGTATACAATAGATGCAGTACATAGCATAGCATACTTTATAGAACCTATGATTGAGGCATAGGGAATGACTTTCATTCTCTTTTCTATTTTACTGCCGTGGTGGGGATTTGAGTCTTACTCAATTTCACACCTTTGCAACACAGGCAAGAACTTTTCTTTATTTATTCCATTTTGAACTACTTCAAAATCTTGATAAGGTATGTACTTATTGAAAAAACTTATCAAGCATCTTGATCTATCTCAATAGATCTTGATGCTCAATATGTAAGTAGCTTCTTGAGGTCTTTATTTTAAAGAACTCCTTTCAAATACTCCTTTATGCTTTCGGAAAAATTATACATCATTTACGATCATATGTTACTCACATATATTTATCAAAAAAGCGGTAGTGCTCCACTCACTTTATTGTAAATACATGCTTCACATGAAGCATATAAAACTATATACTTTGATCAACTTATCAAAGCGTGTATTCCAACTCGAGATGCTTGCACCAGTCCATAGATGGATCATTTGGAGCTTGCACATTTTGTTAGCTCCTTTAGGATTGACAAAACCTTACGGTTGCATCATATACAACTCTTCTTTAATAAATCCATTAAAGAATGTTGTTTTGACATCCATTGCCGATTTCATAAAATGTGGCAATTGCTAACATGATTCGGACAGACTTTAAGCAACGCTAGAGTTGAGAAAATCTCATTGTAGTCAACACCTTGAACTTGTCGAAAACCTTTTGCAACAAGTCGAGCTTTGTAGATAGTAACACTACTATCAGTGTCCGTCTTCCTCTTGAAGATCCATTTATTTAACTTGACTTGCTGATCATCGAGCAGGTCAACCAAAGTCCCCACTTTGTTCTTATATATGGATCCTATCTCAGATTTTATGGCCTCAAGCCATTTATGAATTTGGGCTCATCATCGGCTTCCTCATAGTTCGTAGGTTCATCATGATCTATTAACATGACTTCTAGAATAGGATTACCGTACCACATTAGTGCGGATCTTATTTGGAAGACCTACGAGGTTGGTAGTAACTTGATCGAAGCTTCATGATCATCATCATTAGCTTCCTCACGATTGGTGTAGGAATCACGGGAACTGATTTACGTGATGAACTACTTTCAATTCGGGAGAAGGTACAATTACCTTATCAAGCTCTACTTTCCTCCCTCACTTCTTTCGAGAGAAACTTCTTCTCTAGAAAGGATCCATCTTAACAACGAATAACTTGCCTTGGATCTGTGATAGAAGGTGTACCCAATAGTTACCTTTGGGTATTCTATGAAGGCACTTTTCCGATTTGGGTTCGAGCTTATCAGGTTGAAACCTTTTCATATAAGCATCGCAACTCAAGCTTTAAGAAAGCGACGACTTAGGTTTCTTTGCTAAACCATAGTTCATACGGTGTCATCTCAGCGGTTTAGATGGTGCCCTATTAAGCGTGAATGCAGTTTGTCTCTAATGCATAACCCCAAAGCGATAGTGGTAAATCGGTAAGATACATCATAGATCGCACCATATCCAATAAAGTGTAGTTCTGACGTTCGGACACACCATTATGTTGTGGTGTTCCATGTGGCGTGAGCTGTGAAACTATTCCACTTTGTTTTAATTGAAGACCAAACTCATAACTCAAATATTCATCTCCACGATCAGATCGCGAAACTTTATTTTCTTGTTACGATGATTTTCCACTTCACTCTGAAATTCTTTGAACTTTTCAACTATTTCAGACTTATGTTTCATCAAGAAGATATCGCATATCTGCTCAAATCATCCGTGAAGGTCGAGAAAATAATGATACTTGCCACGGGCATCAACACTCATTGGATCGCATACATTGGTATGTATTATTTCCAACAAGTCAATAGCTCGTTCCATTGTTAGGAAGCGGAGTTTTAGTCATCTTGCCCAAAAGCCCGGTTCACAAGCATCAAATGATTCATAACCAAGTGATTCGAAAATCCATCTTTATGGAGTTTCTTCATCGTTTACACCGATATGACCCAAGCGGAAGTGCCACAAATAAGTTGCACTATCATTATTAACTTTGCATCTTTTGGCATCAATATTATGAATATGTGTATCACTACGATCGAGATCAACAAACTATTTTCATTGGGTGTATAACCATGAAGGTTTTATTCATGTAAGCAGAATAACAATTATTCTTTAACATTAAATGAATAACCGTTTTGCAATAAACATGATCAAATCATATTCATGCTCAGCATAAGCGCTAAATAACATTTATTTGGCTTTGAACACTAATCTCGAAAATATAGGGAGTGTGTGATGATGATCATATCAATCTTGGAACTATTTCCAACACTCATCGTCACTTCCCTTCAACTAGTCTCTTTTATTCTGTAACTCCTGTTTGAGTTACTAATCTTAACAACCGAACAAGTATCAAATACTCGGGGCTACTATAAACACTAGTAAGGCACACATCAATAACTTGTATATCAAATATACTCTTGTTCACTTTGCCATCCTTCTTATCCGCCAAATACTTGGGGTAGTTCCGCTTCGATGACTAGTTCCATTGCAGCAAAAGCACTTAGTCTTAGGCTTAGGTCCGGACTTGGGCTTCTTCACTTGAGCATCAACTTGCTTGCCGTTCTTCTTGAAGTTCCTTTCTTCCCTTTGCCCTTTTCCTTGAGACTAGTGGTCTTGTCAACCATCAACACTTGATGCTCTTTCTTGATTCCTACCTTCGTCGATTTCAACATCATGAAGAGCTGGGAATCGTTTCGTCATCCTTGCATACTATAGTTCATCACGAAGTTCTAGTAACTTAGTGATGGTGACTAGAAAATTCTGTCAATCACTATCTTATTTGGAAGATTAATTCCGACTTGATTCAAGCGATTAAAGTACCCGGACAATCGAGCACATGCTCACTAGTTGAGCGATTCTCCTCCATCTTTTAGCTATAGAACTTGTTAGAGACTTCATATCTCTCAACTCGGGTATTTGCTTGAAATATTAACTTCAACTCTGGAACATCTCATATGGTCCATGACGTTCAAAACGTCTTTGAAGTCCGATTCTAAGCCGTTAAGTATGGTGCACTAAACTATCAAGTAGTCATCATATTGAGCTAATAGCGTTCATAACGTGCATTTGCTCCTGCAATATATACATCACCTAGCGGTGCATTAAGGACATAATTCTTACGTGCAGCAATGAGGTAAACCTCATATCACGGATCAATCTGCATCATTGCTACTAACATTTTTCAATACAATTTTCTCTAGGAACACATATAAAAACATAGGGAAGCAAAAACATAGGGAAGCAACAACGCGAGCTATTGATCTACAACATAATTTGCAAAATACTACCAAGACTAAGTTCATGATAAATTAAAGTTCAATTAATCATATTACTTAGAACTCCCACTTAGGCAGGACATCTCTCTAGTCATCTAAGTGATCACGTGATCAAATCAACTAAACCATGTCCGATCATCCGTGAGATGGAGTAGTTTCAATGGTGAACATCACTATGTTGATCATATCTACTATATGATTCACGTTCGACCTTCGGTCTCCGTGTTCGAGGCCATATCTGTATATGCTAGGCTCGTCAAGTTTGACTGAGTATTCGCGTGTGCAACTGTTTTGCACCGTTGTATTTGAGCGTAGAGCCTATCACACCCGATCATCACGTGGTGTCTCGGCATACGAAGAACTTTTATAGCGGTGCATACTCGGGAGAACACTTCTTGATATTTAGTGAGAGATCATCTTATAATGCTACCGTCAATCAAAGCAAGATAAGATGCATAAAGGATAAACATCACATGCAATCAATATAAGTGATATGATATGGCCATCATCATCTTGTGCTTGTGATCTCCATCTCAAGCACCGTCGTGATCACCATCGTCACGGTGCGACACCTTGATCTCCATCGTAGCATCGTTGTTGTCTAGCCAACTATTGCTTTACGACTATCGCTACCGCTTAGTGATAAAGTAAAGCAATTACATAGCGTTGCATTTCATACAATAAGCGACAACCATATGGCTCCCTGCCGATTGCGATAACTTCGGTTACAAAACATGATCATCTCATACAATAAAATATAGCATCACGTCTTGACCATATCACATCACAACATGCCCTGCAAAAACAAGTTAGGCGTCCTCTACTTTGTTGTTGCAAGTTTTACGTGGCTGCTACGGGCTGAGCAAGAACCGTTCTTACCTCGCATCAAAACCACAGCGATAGTTTGTCAAGTTGGTGCTGTTTTAACCTTCGCAAGAGGACAGGGCGTATGCCACTCAGTTCAACTAAAGTGAGAGCAGCAGACACCCGCCGATCACCTTTAAGCAGCGAGTGCTGCGGCGGTGAAACCAGTCTCGCGTAAGCGTCTGGCGTAATGTCGGTCCGGGCGCTTCATCTCACAATACCGCCGAACCAAAGTATGACATCTTTGGTAAGCGGTATGACTTATATCGCCCACAACTCACTTGTGTTCTACTCGTGCATATAACATCAACGCATAAAACCAGGCTCGGATGCCCTTTGTTGGGGAGCGTAGTAATTTCAAAATTTTTCCTCCGCATGCAATATAGCGCCCTCGATGGCTATATCTCCCGTGTCGAAGCACGACTTAGAGGAATAACCGCATGGAAAGCAATGTCGCAAGTGAGGTAATCTTCACACAACCCATGTAATACATAAGGAAAGAGATACATAGTTGGCTTACAATCGCCACTTCACACAATACATGAGTAAAGCATTACATCATCGAGATACAATCAAGGTCCGACTACGGAGCCAAAATAAAAAGACTACCCCAAATGCTACACGGATCCCGATCGTCCCAAGCTGGGCTCCCTCTTGATCAACTGAAAAGAAATAACACAATGAACAAGATCTTCATCAAGCTCCTCCTTGAGCTCGGATTGCGTCACACTGCTGCGGTTTCATCGGCGCTTGCAAACTGGTTTTGGAAGTATCGTGAGTCAGGGGACTCAACAATCTCACACCAGCGAGATCAAGACTATTAAGCTTAAAAGGTAGGACGGGGTAGTGAGGTGGAGCTGCAGCAAGCGACTAGCATATATGGTGGCTAACATCGCAAAAGAAGCGAGAAGAGGAGGCAAAGCGGTCGAACAACTATGATCAAGAAGTGATCCTGAAACTACTTCGTCAAACATAACTCCAACACCGTGTTCACTTCCGGACTCCATGAGAAGAGACCATCAGTTACACCTTGATTGGTGTATTTTAATTAAGATCAACCGGGTTTTCTACAACGGACATTAACAAATTCCCATCGCCACATAAGCAGGCACGGCTTTGAAAGTTCAAACCCTGCAGGGTGTCCCAACAACCCATGATAAGCTCTCGCGATCAACGAAGGATATTCCTTCTCCCGGGAAGACCGATCGAGTCTCGGAATCCGGCTACAAGACATTCACAGCAATAAAACAAGACCAGCCAAAGCCGCTTGGATGTGCCGACAAATCTGATAGGAGCTGCACATATCTCGGTCTCGAGGCACACCGGATTGTCCAAGCTTCGGTGAAGCCAACCCGAGTTGCCTGGTAGCCACCGTGGTGACATTTGGACCAACACTCGAAGGACCACGGCGGGGTTAAAATAAAGATGACCCTTGAGTCTGCAGAACCCAAGGGAAAAAGGCTTAGGTGGCAAATGGTAAAACCAATGTTGGGCCTGGCTGGAAAAGTCTTATTCAAAGCGAAGCTGTCAAGGGGTCCCATAAATCACCCGACCGCGTTAGGGGCGCAAAATCCGGGAACATAACACGATATGGCGGAAACTAGAGTGACAAGAGTGGAACAAAACACCGGGCATAAGGCCAAGCCTTCCACCCTTTACCAAGTATATAGATGCATTAATTAGATAAGGTATTGTGATATCCCAACAAGTAAACATGTTCCAACAAGGAACAACATCTCCATGTTCAACAAGGAACAAACTTCATCTTCATTTGCAACTAACAACGCTATAAGAAATTTGAGCAAGCGGTAACATAGCCAAACAACGGTTTGCTAGGAAATGATGGTTAGAGGTTTGACATGGCAATGTGGGTGGCATGATATAGCAAGTGGTAGGCATCGTAGCATAGGCATAGCAAAAGGCGAGCATCTAGCAAGCAAAGATAGAAGTGATTTCGAGGGTATGGTCATCTTGCACGAAATCCATAAGGAAGAAAAACGAATCCATGAAGAAGACAAGCGGAAGAGGTCGAATGAATCCTCACAACTCGGAGCGGAACGAAGCTAACGAGAGAAGCAAACCGGAAAGAAGCAAACAACATAGTAAGCAACCATCACATAAACATGGCATGATGCACAAACAAGTATGATGCATGTCCGGTTTAAATATGCATGGCATGGCAATATGCACAAACAACAATACAAGTTAAGTGGAGCTCAATATGCACGAGTTGCATATTGACGGAACACCTCTAACCTATTTAGTTCTCTCTCGGTTAGGTACTCAACAATATTAAATGTTGTTAACATGGCAAGAGGTGAAGCATGACAAAACTACCTAACTAGGCAAGTTTAAATGAGGCGGAAACAACGAACAACAAGTCGGAAAAATCCTCATGTTCAAATTTATGGATTAGGTACTGATCTGCCCTAAACACAATTTTAATGTTGTTAAACATACAAAATAAGTACACCATGTTAAACTAGGCATTTTCCACCCCATTTACATATATAATTTATTTAAAACGAGCTCACGGTTATTTAGTTATGGAATAAATCATTTTAGCATGGCATATTAGCAAATTTAAATAAACAGCAAGTTAAACATTTTAACATGGGATGAAAGTGGCAAATTATTAATCTACACAATTTTACGAGCATTTTACATATATAAAACATTTTAATCGATGCACCATTTGTGAGTTATTAAATGCATGAAGAACAAGGGTTTTACAAAAGCTGATATTCTACGGATAATTAGTAAATTCGTAGAAACGGAAAAAAAAAACACTCACGGGCAGCGGCGGCTAGCCCCATAGAGGAGAGGCAGGGGCTGCTCACCACAGGCCTTGGGCGGTTCGGTGGAGGAGGAGAGCTCATTTGGGGGAAGGCCTTGGGCCTTCTTGCTTGGGCCCTGAAGGATGCATCGGTCAGCAATGGCGGGGCGAGCTCGGGGCTCCTCCGATCCCAGTGGCGGCAGAGTGAAGGTGGGCGGCGCCAGCGGCGAGTCCGCGAGTCGAGGTTGGATGGATCGGCCTCGGGGATCCGGATCCGTGGCCGAGGCCAGAAGCGAGGCGAGGCGGCGAACTCGGCGGCAGCGTGACGGCAGCGACAGCAAGCGGCTGCTCTGGCTCTGCGAGGAGAAGAGAAAGCGTGAGGAGAGAAAGGAGAAAGGGAAGGGATAGAGAGGGACCGGGCTCAGGCGTGACTGCTGGCGGAGGTGGTCGCCCGTGGCGACTCCGGTGGTGGCGGGGTCGGCCCAGCCGGCTCGGGGACCTCGGGGTCGGCGGGAGCTCGGGCCCGGCTTCAGTGTATGAGGGGCGCGTGAGGCTCGGCGGTCGGGCCTGGGCCGGGGCGGGCTCCCAGCAGAACTGGCGGGCAGCAGTGAAGTGGGGAATGAGGGAGGGCAGGTGGCGGCCAGGAGAGGCCTTGAGGTCTTGGGAGGCTGACGTGTCGCGCCGGATTAGTCCGGGGCCTTGTGGTGGGGACAAGTGGCGGAGGTGGAGTGGGGCGGTGCTGAATCGAGGAGGGTGGAGGCTGCGGCGGGAGGTAGGTGGAGGCTAGAGGATGCCCAAAATGGACTAGGGGATGATTATATAGGGTAGGTGGCTAGGGTTAGAGGGGTTTCGTGAACCTCGGATCGCGATCGAGGCGGTTCGGGCCGAGAGGGTTTAGCTGGCTGCAAGCGGTACTGTGTAGAATGCCTCGAGCTGAGAAGAGAGAGAGCAGGCGACCGGTGGCAGCTTCGGATATCAGCGTCGGCGCTAGGCCGACTATATCAGCAGATTATAAATATAGCGGTTGGGCGATCAAGCGAACTCGAATCGTGAAACTTGGCGGCGGCCTGTCTACACTATAATAAGACCGCTGACAAGTTGCAACCCATTCGAGAACATTTTATGCCACTAATAAAATAATATTACGGAGGTGCATGGTAGCGAGGAGTGTAACCGGACTCGGAGCGGACAGCGGAGAGAACGGCGGAACCGAGCGGATGCAAGTTTTGAAAAACATGCGGATGAAATGCAGATGATGCCATGAGATGAGATGCATAAAAAAACAAAATGCAAAACAACAGACAAAACCCAACCACGAAGGAAATAATAAATCACATCTCCGGAAAAGGCAAGAGTCAGATTACGAATATGGAAAGTTGTATCCGAGGGTGTTACAACACTCCACCACTACGAGAGGATCTCGTCCGAGATCTAGGATGGCACCGGAGGGAAAAGGAAGAGGAAGATGAGAGGTAAAACTAAGTTGCTTCTTTGACAAGCGAATGAAACCAAAAGAACCTCGAGAGGTTTAAAACTTGAAAGAAAGAAAACAACGAAGATGAACAAAGTTGAAAACACTCTGTTAGAAAAGAGGAACAAGGGATCGGCGAGAACCAAGAGGTTTAGTGATAAGATAGATATTGAAACCACTCCGGTTAAAACTAGATAGACTAGGAATAAGATTGATAAAATTTGGGCAGCACTCCGATTGAAAATGGAAGGAATTGAACATGAACTTGAGAAGATGGGATGATACTTGATGAAATCAACAACACACTGCCTCCGAAACTATTGAAAAATGGCACAAGGGGTAAGAAAGATTTCAGACAGCTCTCCAGTAGAGGAAGCAGGCAAACTTGATAAGATGAGAGAACTCGAATGGAAACATGACACTCCGGTTAAATGGATAATGCAAAAAAAAGAACATGATCTTCAATTCGAGAAGATGTGTGAAGAGAGCAACATCACAAAGCCTCCGGAAGGAAGAATAGAACTAGATCGTTGTGATAAAGGGAACGGAGAAGGAAATGACAACTCCTACCACAATTGAATTTGGAAAGCATCCTTGCAAGAAGAACAAAGTTGTTGGATGACCAACCACGAAAAGAATAAGTTTGTAGTGGGCTTATGGAAACATCTCAACACTTGAGGTGAAATTCTGCCACTAACGAAAAACAAACGATTGGATCGATATCAACAAGGAGGCGAAACTTATTTCACCGAGAGGACAAATGAAGAACTTGGGTCATAGGTAATCATCGGAAGAGCAACATTCCTTAAGGAAGGCTTTAGGTGAAATCTAACCCAAGATAACACCAACGAATAAATTGTTGGGTTGAAAAGATCTAAGTGAGCGAAGAGAAATGATGGATTTAAAATACCTCATTCTTGACAACATGTGAATCATGAAACACGAACTCAAATTGTCGAGAATGACATAACACCACCTCAAATGATAAGGTAGAGCGAATTGCACTTGAATGCAAGATGAAGAATACTTGAGCTCCTCAAAACAAAACATGTGTTGAACACCATGTTAATTTTGAAGTATGGCTTGCGGATCTTAACTCATGAGAAATCTTGATGAACAATAGAAGAATGAAAAGAATCCTTGAGGAAGCACCATGTAGAGCCTCCATGATGAACTCCGGTAAACAAAATGGTGATAGAGAAGAGAAGTTGAAAACACAAGGTGAACCCTTGCAATGATTTAGATGGAGCTTTGAAATGATATAGCGAGAAAACTTGGAACTCGGAAAGGAAGATGAACAAATGAAATCAAAATTTTGATGAACCTCCGGAATAAGGAATTGAATTTACTCGATGGAACAAGAATAAGAATTACATTATGCTGATCCTTCACCAATTAAATTGATGACAAGCAATGGATTAGGCATACTACTTATTCTCATTGAAAAATGATTACAGATAGAGATATAAGCGCAAACTTGGGAAGGTCTTTAACGAACCACGGTAGGATTGGAAAGAACGAATGAGTCTATATGATAGCGAAGGAAGAGAACTCTTGAGCGAACCACCGTAAGAATTGAGAATGAGCGTAGCAAAGGCACAATTCACGGGAAGAATTGGAAAAGCGAATAAAGATATTTGACAGAATTTAGATGCGTTAGAGCGAAGAGATCATGAACTGATTAGAGGATATTTGACGATGCACGGTATGATTTGGAGAGCGAGAGCTGAAAGCTGGAATGAATAATTACGAGATGATGGGCTCGGAAGAATCAAACTGAAAAGACTCTGAATTGCTCCGGATGGATGAAAAGAATTCTCACAATCAAGACAATTATGAGAGGATGGCATCAAGCTAGAACCATGAATCTTGAAGAGAATAGAGCAAGATTGAAGAGAACCTCTTCTTCGGTCTTCAAAATTCGAGAATGACGACGAGAACATCACCATGAATTATTGAAGCACTCCGGAATGAAAATTAGGAAGGTTGAACCAACAATGAAAATAATTTGGAAGATCTTGGAGGAAACCAAGACTGATGATAATTCATTCTTACGTCAAACTTTGAAAAGAATTTGAGAATAACTCCGGAAAATTAGAAGAGTCAGGTAAGATTCTGGAAAAGGCCTGTGGGTTAGGGCCCTCAAAAGAACCACCGTTGAAGCGATTTAAAAGAGATTGCGTCGGTTGAATTAAGCGGCTTGAATGAGATAACATCCTCAAAAGTACTTGAGTGAATTGAGAATGGAAACTAGAATCTTGAGATATCTTCAACACTCGGAACAATTGAATAGCGAAGTGGATGATTAAGAGATGCACCGACATGAGAAAGCATTTGAAATGATGAAAAGAATCGATCAACACTGAAAACTTGACTTAAATCCACGGAGAAGAAAATTAGAATGGAACAATGATAAGGTTAAAGCTTCCTTAGCGACTTCATGAGAAATCACGGATAAAACATTAAAGGAAAAGAATGAAGAAACTTCACTCAATAAAATGGATACTTGATTAAGAAATCTGAGTCCTTGAAGAAAAAGGGTGGGAGGCGGAAATCAAAACAACTTGGGTCGGATGAAGCGAACACCGTTGAGAAAAAGCTTGGAATTGATCTTGCGAATGTTGGAATGATCGGATCCACTTGAAGAAAGCACACGGTTGAGAAAAGAATTAACATGGCGACCTCGATGATCAAGAAGAATTAGTATTCACATAGAAATATGAGAACACCATTTAGAATAAGGTATGGAATCAACACTTGACTTGAAGCAACTCGAATACCACAAAACAAAACAAAAACAAAGTTGGCTTCAGAATGAGCGGAACAAACACATGATAGAGATTTACGCCCAAAGTGTTAGTGGTGGGGCCCTACGGACCTGACGTATAGCGGACGTCACGAATGACAAACAAGGCGTCCCGAATCAGCATAGCCAAGGATTCTTTAAGGCGTCTCGCGACCCTTGTAAATCGACCGTGAATGGGCGGACCACTAGGCGTTGAACCCCAATCTCAAATCATACATACATCGGAAAGAATATCACTGTAAGCTACTAGAATTCCCACCTATAAACTCCGAAACTTTCTGGTTATGCAATCTGGTGTTGGGGATCTGAGGACACAAAATATATCACCCAAACTAACAATACCTAGATCCATTGTATCCATCCTTCAACACATAACCAAGAAACCTTGAAATCGTTTACCTCGACCTTGAAAAACATCCGTTATACAAGTCATGGCAATACTCCGCACTCACCACGATCTTTGGGCTATCGGGGTTATCTCACCAACAACTGCACAAAAGAGATTTCGATGTCGGTAAACTCAGGTATTCGAGCTGCAGCGATAAAATTGTGGCGACAACACCTCGAGCTCAACTCCCGGGACTTGCCACAACCCCTAAATGTCGGGAGGCACCAAGAACAATGTTCTCGTCACAAAACCATCGAACGATTCCAAGATACCCGTGATCCTAAAATTTTTTAGTGAAATTTGAGAGAGAAAAGTCAAAACTCGTCGGGATACCTCACGAGGCGGCGAAGGTGAGGAGTAAAAATCCTACTCTCCGATATATATAATCCTAAGACTCAAAACATTTTCCGTTCTATACTCAACAACGCTAGCAAACAATCAAGTAGGGGCTCCTAAGTGGGAAGGCTCGATTACCAACATAGCGCCCTCGATGCGGCTATATCTCCCGTGTGAAGCACGACTTAGAGAATAACCGCATGGAAAGCAATGTCATAAGTGAGGTAATCTTCACACAACCATGTAATACATAAGGAAAGAGATACATAGTTGGCTTACAATGCCACTTCACACAATACATGAGTAAAGCATTACATCATCTGAGATACAATCAAGGTCCGACTACGGACCAAAATAAAAAGACTACCCCAAATGCTACGGATCCCGATCGTCCCAAGCTGAGGCTCCCTCTTGATCAAGCTGAAAAGAAATAACACAATGAACAAGATCTTCATCAAGCTCCTCCTTGAGCTCGGATCGTCACCTGCACGGTTTCATCGGCACACGCAAACTGGTTTTGGAAGTATCACGTGAGTCAGGGGACTCGACAATCTCACACCAGCGAGATCAAGACTATTAAGCTTAAAGGTAGGACAGGGTAGTGAGGTGGAGCTGCAGCAGCGACTAGCATATATGGTGGCTAACATCGCAAAGAGAAGCGAGAAGAGGAGGCAAAGCGGTCGAACAACTATGATCAAGAAGTGATCCACGAAACTACTTCGTCAAACATAACTCCAACACGTGTTCACTTCCGGACTCGCCGAGAAGAGACCATCAGTTACACCGCGATTGGTGTATTTTAATTAAGATCAACCGGGTTTTCTACAACGGACATTAACAAATTCCCATCTGCCACATAACATGAGCACGGCTTTGAAAGTTCAAACCTGCGGGGTGTCCCAACAACCCATGATAAGCTCTCGCGATCAATGAAGGATATTCCTTCTCCCGGGAAGACCCGATCGGTCTCGGAATCCGGCTACAAGACATTTCACAGCAATAAAACAAGACCAGCAAAGCCGCCCGGATGTGCCGACAAATCTGATAGGAGCTGCACATATCTCGGTCTCGGGGCACACCGGATTGTCCAAGCTTCCGGTAGGCCAACCCGAGTTGCCCTGGTGGCCACCGGTGGTGATTTGGACCAACACTCGAAGAAGCTTGGGCCGGGGTTAAAATAAAGATGACCCTTGAGTCTGCAGAACCCAAGGGAAAAAACTTAGGTGGCAAATGGTAAAACCAATGTTGGGCCTTTGGAAAAGTCTTATTCAAAGCGAACTGTCAAGGGGTCCCATAAATCACCCGACAGCGTTAGGGGCGCAAAATCCGGGAACATAACACCGATATGGCGGAAACTAGGCGGCAAGAGTGGAACAAAACACCAGGCATAAGGCCAAGCCTTCCACCCTTTACCAAGTATATAGATGCATTAATTAGATAAGGTATTGTGATATCCCAACAAGTAAACATGTTCCAACAAGGAACAACATCTCCATGTTCAACAAGGAACAAACTTCATCTTCAATTGCAACTAACAACGCTATAAGAGGGCTGAGCAAAGCGGTAACATAGCCAAACAACGGTTTGCTAGGAAATGATGGTTAGAGGTTTGACATGGCAATGTGGGTGGCATGATATAGCAAGTGGTAGGCATCGTAGCATAGGCATAGCAAAAGCGAGCATCTAGCAAGCAAAGATAGAAGTGATTTCGGTATGGTCATCTTGCACGAAATCCATAAGGAAGAAAAACGAATCCATGAAGAAGACAAGCGGAAGAGGTGAATGAATCCTCACAACTCGGAGCGGAACGAAGCTAACGAGAGAAGCAAACCGGAAAGAAGCAAACAACATAGTAAGCAACCATCACATAAACATGGCATGATGCACAAACAAGTATGATGCATGTCGGTTTAAATATGCATGGCATGGCAATATGCACAAACAACAATACAAGTTAAGTGGAGCTCAATATACACGAGTTGCATATTGATTGAATTTCTCTAACACTATTTAGTTCTCTCTCGGTTAGGTACTCAACAATATTAAATGTTGTTAACATGGCAAGAGGTGAAGCATGACAAAACTACCTAACTAGGCAAGTTTAAATGAGGCGAAACAACGAACAACAAGTCGGAAAAATCCTCATGTTCAAATTTATGGATTAGGTACTGATCTGCCCTAAACACAATTTTAATGTTGTTAAACATACAAAATAAGTACACCATGTTAAACTAGGCATTTTCCACCCCATTTACATATATAATTTATTTAAAACCGAGCTACGGTTATTTAGTTATGGAATAAATCATTTTAGCATGGCATATTAGCAAATTTAAATAAACAGCAAGTTAAACATTTTAACATGGGATGAAAGTGGCAAATTATTAATCTACACAATTTTAAGCATTTTACATATATAAAACATTTTAATCCGATGCACCATTTGTGAGTTATTAAATGCATGAAGAACAAGGGGTTTTCTGCAAAACTGATATTCTCTGGATAATTAGTAAATTCGTAGAACGGAAAAAAAAACACTACAGGCGGCTGGCTAGCCCCATAGAGGAGAGGCCAGGGGCTGCTCACCACAGGCCTTGGGCGGTTCGGTGGAGGAGGAGAGGCTCATTTGGGGAAAAGCCTTGGGCCTTCTGCAGGGCCTGAAGGATCATCGGTCAGCCAGGCGGGGCGAGCTCGGGGCTCCTCCCGATCCCCGGCGGCGGACTGAAAGCGAAGCGACGCCTTGGCGAGGCGAGTCCGAGGTCGGAGTTGGATGGATCGGCCTCGGGGATCCGGATCCGCGGCAGACGAGAGGAGGAAGCGGAGGTCGGCGACGAACTCGGCGGCAGCGGCAGCGACAAGCGGCGGCTGCGGCTCTGCGAGAGAAGAAAGCGTGAGGAGAGAAAGGAGAAAGGGAAGGGATAGAGAGGGCCGGGCTCAGCGTGACTGCTTGGCGGAGGTGGTCGCCGTGGCGACTCCGGTGGTGGCGGGTCGGCCAGCCGGCTCGGGGACCTCGGGGTCGGCAGGGAGCTCGGGCCCGGCTTCAGCCTTGTGAGGCGCGTGAGGCTCAGGCGGTCGGGCCTGGGCGGCCAGGCGGGCTCCCAGCAGGCTGGCGGGCAGCAGTGAAGTGGGGCGTGAGGGAGGGACAGGTGGCGGCAGAGAGGCAGCAGTGGTCTTTGGGAGGCGGCGTGTCGCGCCCGGATTAGTCCGGGGCCAGCGGTGGCGGGACAAGTGGCGGAGGTGGAGTGGGGGTGGCGCTGAATCCGAGGAGGGTGGAGGCTGCGGCGGGAGGTAGGTGGAGGGCTAGAAGATGCCCAAAATGGACTAGGGATGATTATATAGGGTAGGTGGCTAGGGTTAGAGGGGTTTCGTGAACCTCGGATCGCGATCGAGGCGATTCGGGACGCGAGGGTTTAGCTGGCTGCAAGCGGTGTGTAGAATGCCTCGAGCTGAGAGAGAGAGGAGCAGGCGACCCGGTGGCAGCTTAGGATATCAGCGTCGGCGCTAGGCCGACTATATCATGAGTTATAAATATAGCGGTTGGGCGTCAAGCGAACTCGAATCGACGAAACTTGCAGCGGCCTGTCTACACTATAATAAGACCGCTGACAAGTTGCAACCCATTCGAGAACATTTTATGCCACTAATAAAATAATATTACGGAGGTGCAGCGAGCGCGAAAGTGTAACGGACTCGGAGCGGACAGCGGAGAGAACCGGCGGAACCGAGCGGATGCAAGTTTTGAAAAACATGCGGATGAAATGCAGATGATGCCATGAGATGAGATGCATAACAAAAACAAAATGCAAAACAAAGACAAAACCCAACCACGAAGGAAATAATAAATCACATCTCGGAAAAGGCAAGAGTCGATTCACGAATATGGAAAGTTGTATCCGGGGTGTTACCGCAAGATCATGGTGATGGTATAGCAGCGAGGAGAGTGTTGTCCACGTACCCTAAATGGTATGGCGAGGCGTTATGACAACGCGGTTGATGTAGTCGTGCGTCTTCACGATCCGACCGATCCAAGTACGAGCGTCGACACCTCCGAGTTCAGCACGTTCAGCTCGATGGCGATCCCGGACTCCGATCCAGCAAAGTGTCGAGGATGACTTCCGTCGGCCAGGCGGCGTGGTGACGATAATGATGTTCTCTTGGCGCGGGCTTCGCCTAAACTCATGACGATATGACCGAGGTGGAATATGGTGGAGGGGCACCGCTGCAGCTGAGAGCGATCACGAAGATCAACTTATGTGTCATGGGGTGCCCCCCCCCGTATATAAAGGAGCAAGGGGGGAGGCCGGCCCTAGGAGGCGGCGCCAAGTGTGAGTCCTACTAGGACTTCCTAGTCCTAGTAAGTTCCACCTCCTTGTTGGAGTAGGAGAAGGGAAGAGGGGAGAGGAGAAGGAAGGGGCTCGCCCTTGTCCAGTCGGACCCGGAGGCGCGGGCCTCCTCCCTTTGGCCTCTCCTCTATTCCCGTATGTTAATAAGGCCCATATACTCCCGGCGAATTCCCGTAACTCTTGATTACTCGAAAAATACCGAATCACTCGGAACCTTTCCGAACTCGAATATAGTCGTCAATATATCGATCTTTACGTCTCGACCATTTGAGACTCCTCGTCATGTCCCGATCTCATCCGGGACTCCGGACTCCTTGGTACATCAAAACTCATAAACTCATAATATAAGCATCATGAAACCTTAAGCGTGCGGACCCTACGGGTTCGAGAACTATGTAGACATGACCTAGAACTATTCTTGGTCAATAACCAATAAGCGGAACCTAGATGCCCATATTGGCTCCTACATATTCTCTGAAGATCTTTATCGGTCAAACCGCATAACAACATACTTTGTTCCCTTTGTCATCGGTATGTTACTTGCGAGATTGATCGTCGGTATCAATACCTAGTTCAATCTAAATTCTTGGCAAGTCTCTTTACTCGTTACGTAATGCATCATTCCGTAACTAACTCATGCTACATTGCTTGCAAGGCTTATAGTAATGTGCATTACGAGAGGGCCGAGATACCTCTCCAGAGCAATCGGATGACAAAACCTAATCTCGAAATCGCCAACCCAACATGTACCTTTGGAGACACCTGTAGTACTCCTTTATAATCACCCGATTCGTTGTGACGTTTGGTAGCACCAAAGTGTTCCTCATTAAGCAGGAGTTGCATAATCTCATAATTACGAGGAACATGTATAAGTCATGAAGAAAGCAATAGCAACATACTAAGCGATCAAGTGCTAATCTAACGGAATGGGTCAAGTCAATCATATCATTCTCTAATGATGTGATCCGTTAATCAAATGACAACTCTTTTGTCCATGGCTAGGAAACATAACCATCTTTGATAAGCAGGCTAGTCAAGTAGAGGCATACTAGTGACACTATGTTTGTCTATGTATTCACACATGTATTATGTTTCCGGTTAATACAATTCTAGCATGAATAATAAACATTTATCATGATATAAGGAAATAAATAATAACTTTATTATTGCCTCTAGGGCATATTTCCTTCACTTAACTCTAAGAACTGAGTCAAAGCAACTCTAATGGTGTGAACACATCAATGCATTATGTAAAAGTGGTAACCCCACTTGAGCTCAAGCGATGAGTATGACCTATGATCAAATGTTCTCATTTGACTCCTAAGTCAATATACTCATATATAGATGACCTAGTCATCGCCAATTGTTTGATAGATGCTAGAATTGTTTGTGCATGCTTTGTCACATATTTCATTTGCTATTTTATTGTGTGAGCATGTTGGTTGCATATTTTACTCATTCGAGGACATCCACTTGTTGTTTGATTGATTGGTTTCTTTTTCTTTTGCCAAGTGGATGGACAAGAATGCCTAAGAACCTTCTCTAGCTATCTATGCTTTTCTCGTCTCAAACTCTACTCATGCTACATCACAAAATTTGATCAAGTCAGATTCAAACCACTCTGTGTGAGGAGCACTTTCGAGTCCTCGATTAAATCATAGACTTAAACTTCCAAAACTTCTTTGTGCGTTTGATCGACCGATTCCCCATTCGGTCATACCGAGTTCTTTATGCTTATCCACAGTTATGCATCAACTCTGAGGATTGAGAAGGGGCTGGCCACCTTAACTCAAAACCAGGAGAGCACTGGAGAGGATCATGGAGCGAAGTTCTATGACATGGATGTGAAGGTCACGAGATCCGGTCCGTTCTTGAGCAACCGAGGATGATATCACGAGGAGAGGAAGGGCAAGTGAAAGAACATCGGTGCCCCATGTTTGGTTTTGGTAATTGATGACTATCTCTAGGGACTAATGGTTGCATTGAGTTATATTTGAAGGATTTGTCCATAGGCATTTCTTGAAGTCCATGTGTTGGTTTCAAGGAGTTTATGTGATGACCAAGGTGCTATTAAGGAATTATCCAAAGATTGGTCATGTGAGTGTTGAGCTTATTGCAAGCATGTCTTGAAGAAGAAGATTGTGTGGTCATTCATGTTTACCTTCAAGACATCATCCAAACGAATAGAGTTGGAAAGATTCAAGGTTGATCAAGACTAAGTCAAGAGTGAATCAAGTTGATCAACTCACAAAGCGTAGAATATGTACCGAGAGATCCCATGGTATGGTAAGCATTGTCCATTATGCTTTGTGTACTAACCCATGGTCTTCGTGAGAGTTCTTTGTGGGGTTAGGTTGCGGTGTGCAAGTTCAAGTGATGCATCACAAAGAGATCAAGTGCTTGAAGCTTGCCGTCCATTGTGGTGACAATGGACTTGTGAAGATAAGCGGAAGAGTGACTCACCCATAGTGGAGTATGGGGGAGCAATCAACTAGTCTTCATCGAGCCAGCGCAATCAAGAAAGGTGGTCCAACTTGAGGAGTCAAGATCGTCATCGTCTAGCTCAAGTGGACCATGTGCAAAACAAGGTTTGCCCTTGATAGGTTTTCTATTTTACGGTCTCATGATGGTAGTTGGGAGACGGGTTATAGGATTGATTGCCGTACTATCAAGGGGATCTCGATGAGTAGCTTGATCGTATCATTAAGTAGAGAGCTCAAACCATTGCATCCTTGCATCATCTTTTTAGTTCTTGTTTGGTTCTTCTCCTTGTGAGATTTGGGTTTATGGTCATTTTTATGACAAGCTCGAGCTCATCAGCGGAGTTCACATGCATCTTCTATGATGTTTTCGATGTTGGAGGATATGCCGTTTCTTCTCTGTTGGAGGTTTCACTCCTTTGTTTGTCGCTGTTTCGATGCTACTCGTTGTCTTGTTTCCAACAAGCTTGAGTTTGCTCAATTCGGACTCATTTGTAGAAGTTATGGCAGTTCGGTTTTATTGTTTCCCTCTGTTGTCTTCTCTGCAAAATGAAGGACTCTAGTGTTGCTAATCTGGGGCATGCGGTAGTACTGCTCTCCGGGAGTAGTACCCATGAGCCCTCTTGATAATACCACAGATCCACCATGATAATCTGCAGTGCTCACAGTAATACCGCTCTGTGGGAAGCGGTAGTCTGTGAAGCCTCGAGCTTGAGCAGACTACTCGGCGGTAGTAGGGAGGATGTAATTTTTACATCCGTGCCCTCTGTGATAATCTACCGTGTGGTATGTAATACCGTGGGCTCTGGCCAGCCTTAGCAGCATGGCGGAGTAAGGCGGATGTAATTTTACATCAGCCCTCTGTGATAATACCGCTCTTGTCTTGGTAATGCCGTGCGGATTTTTTGAGTCCTCCCTCGCGTAGTAGAGTCTGGAGTAATTTTTACTTCGTGCTTTCTCTCGGCTAGTGTTGCCTGCCTTACGGTAGTAGCGTGAGTAGTGCGGTAGTACCGCTCGGTAGTTCTACCATTCGTTGCCACAATGCAGTGAGCCTTCATCGGCGATCTTGCACTTGCGGTAGTACCGCAACCTGCAGCGATAGTACATGACGACCGGCGGTAATACCGCAACTCCGTCTTGATAATACCGGCGTCGTCTTGAGCTGAGTGAGGGATAAAGGTTGGTTTTGTCCCCACCTATAAAGGGCCTTCTTCCCCTTGAGATCTAATCTTTTGAGCTCGTGTTCTTCCCCATTGTTGACCTTCTTGAGCTTGCTAACTCTCAATCCATCCAATGATTCTTGCTAGTTCTTGAGGAAAAAGAGAGATCTAGATCCATGTTTCCACCAATCACTTTCTCCTCTCATTGAGGGAACCCCTTGGATCTAGATCTTGGAGTTCTTCGTGTTCTTCTTCGTTCTTCCTCTCATTTTCCTCCCTAGCATTAGTTGCTTTGGTGGGATTTGGGAGAGAAGGACTTGGGCACTCCGTGTGCCCTTGCCATTACATTTGGTGCATCGGTTTGAGTTCTCCACGTGATCGTGGAATTCTGAGTTGAAGCTTATTACTCTTGGGTGCTTGGTGACCTTGAGCTTGTTCCTCTTGGGTGCTTTGGCGCCCTAGGCGGTTAGTGGTGCTTGGAGCTCAATCATTGTGGTGTAAAGCTTGAGACAGCGTCGGGGTCTCAATTAGGTTGTGGAGATCGCCCGAGCAATTTGTGGTACGGTGACCGCCCCAAGGGTTGCCAAAGTGTCTGGGTTCGGTGACCGCCCCAAGGGTTGCCATTTATGCAGGTTCGGTGACCGCCTCAAGGGTCCCTTAGTGGAATCCGACATCTTGCATTGTCTGGCGTGAGGAGATTCAGTGGCCCTAGTGGCTTCTTAGGGAGCATTGTGCCTCCACCGCTCCAAGCGGAGATTAGCATCCGCAAGGTGTGAACTTGGGATACATCGTCGTCTCCGCGTGCCTCGCGCGTATTACATTCGATGCGGCTATATCTCCGCGTGTCGGCTTACGACTTCAGAATAACGCATGGAAAGCAATGTCGCAAGTGAGGTAATCTTCACACAACCATAGTAATACATAAGGAAGATACATAGTTGGCTTATGCCACTTCACACAATACATGAGTAAAGCATCATACAGATACAATCAAGGTCAATGGAGCCAAAATAAAAGAAGACTACCCCAAATGCTACACGGATCCCGATCGTCATTGCTGGGCTCCACTCTTGATCAGCTGAAAGAAATAACACAATGAACAAGATCTTCATCAAGCTCCTCCTTGAGCTCGGGTCGTCACACTCACTTGCGGTTTCATCGGCGCTGAAACTGGTTTTGGAAGTATCAGTGAGTCAAGGGGACTCAACAATCTCACACCATGAGATCAAGACTATTAAGCTTAAAGGTAGGGACGGGGTAGTGAGGTGGGCGCGACCAGCGAGCTAGCTATATGGTGGCTAACACTCATGAAAGGCGAAAGGAGAGCAGCGATTGAACAACTATGATGTGATCTGAAACTACTTCGTCAAACATAACTCCAACACCGTGTTCACTTCCGGACTCCGCGAGAAGAGACCATCAGATTACCTACTTGATTGGTGTATTTTAATTAAGATCAACTTGGGTTTTCTACAACGGACATTAACAAATTCCATCGCCCTACTGCTTAGCCATTTCGAAAGTTCAAACCTGCAGGGGTGTCCCAACAACCCATGATAAGCTCTCGCGATCGCGGATATTCCTTCTCCCGGGAGACCCGATCGATCTCGGAATCCGGCTACAAGACATTTCAGCAATAAAACAAGACCAGCAAAGCCGCGGATGTGCGAGCAAATCTGATAGGAGCTGCACATATCTCGGTCTCGGGGCACACCGGATTGTCCAAGCTTCCGTTAGGCCATGAGTTGCCCGGTAGTACCGTGGTGTGATTTGGACCAACACTCGAAAGGAGCACTGGCCGGGGTTAAAATAAAGATGACCCTTGAGTCTGCGAGAACCCAAGGGAAAAAAACTAGGTGGCAAATGGTAAAACCAATGTTGGGCCTGGCTGGAAAAGTCTTATTCAAAGCGAGCTGTCAAGGGGTCCATAAATCACCCGACCGCGTTAGGGACGCAAAAATCCGGGAACATAACACCGATATGGCGGAAACTAGAGGCTGAGAGTGGAACAAAACACCGGCAGGCCAAGCAGCCTACCACACAAGTATATAGATGCATTAATTAGATAAGGTATTGTGATATCCCAACAAGTAAACATGTTCAACAAGAACAACATCTCCATGTTCAACAAGGAACAAACTTCATCTTCATTTAACTAACAACGCTATAAGAAATTTGAGCAAAGACAACATAGCCAAACAACGGTTTGCTAGGAAATGATGGTTAGAGGTTTGACATGGCAATGTGGGTGGCATGATATAGCAAGTGGTAGGCACATCGTAGCATAGGCATAGCAGGCGAGCATCTGGCAAGATAGAAGTGATTTAGGGTATGGTCATCTTGCACAATCCCAAGGAAGAAGAAGAATCCATGAAGAAGACAAGCGGAAGAGGTCGAATGAATCCTCACAACTCGGGCGGAACCGAAATAACGAGAGAAGCAAACGGGAAAGAAGCAAACAACATAGTAAGCAACCATCACATAAACATGGCATGATGCACAAACAAGTATGATGCATGTCGGTTTAAATATGCATGGCATGGCAATATGCACAAACAACAATACAAGTTAAGTGGAGCTCAATATGCGAGTTGCATATTATTGAACCTCCCTAACCTGTTAGTTCTCTCTGGGTTAGGTACTCAACAATATTAAATGTTGTTAACATGGCAAGAGGTGAAGCATGACAAAACTACCTAACTAGGCAAGTTTAAATGAGGCGGAAACAACGAACAACAAGTCGGGAAAAATCCTCATGTTCAAATTTATGGATTAGGTACTGATCTGCCCTAAACACAATTTTAATGTTGTTAAACATACAAAATAAGTACACCATGTTAAACTAGGCATTTTCCACCCCATTTACATATATAATTTATTTAAAAACCGAGCTCACGTTTATTTAGTTATGGAATAAATCATTTTAGCATGGCATATTAGCAAATTTAAATAAACAGCAAGTTAAACATTTTAACATGGGATGAAAGTGGCAAATTATTAATCTACACAATTTTACGAGCATTTTACATATATAAAACATTTTAATCGATGCACCATTTGTGAGTTATTAAATGCATGAAGAACAAGGGTTTACGCAAAAACTGATATTCTCTGGATAATTAGTAAATTCGTAGAAACGGAAAAAAAAAACACTCACGGGCGAAACTGGCTAGCCCCATAGGAGAGAGCCGGGGCTGCTCACAGGGCCTTGGGCGTTCGGTGGAGGAGGAGAGCTCATTTGGGGAAGAAGCCTTTGGGCCTTCTGCTTGGGCCCTGAAGGATACATCGGTCAGCGGCGGCGGAGACGGCTCAGGGCTCCTCCGATCCCACGGCGGCAGCTGAAGGTGGCGGCAGCGGTCAGCGGGTGAGTTGGATGGATCCGGCCTCGGGATCCGGATCGGCGGGCAGGCGAGCGGAGAGTCGGCGGCAACTTCCAGCGCAGCAGCGGCAACCTGACAGCAGCGGCTCGCGAAGCGTGAGAAAAAGGAGAAAGGGAGGGATCGGCGCTGCCGGCGGAGGTGGTGGCGGCGGCGACTCCGGTGGAATTGACCAACCGGCTCGGGGACCTCGGGGTCGGCGGGAGCTCGGGCCCGGCTGGCTGGGAGGCGCGTGAGGCTCAGTGGTCGGGCCTGGGCGGCCGGCGGGCTCCTTGAATCCCGTGGGCATGGTGTGAAGTGAAGGCGCGGGGAGGGCAGTGGCGGCAGGAGGCATGAGGTCTTGGAGGCTGACGTGCGCGCCCAGTTATCCGGGCGGCGGCCAGCGAGGACAAGTGGCGGAGGTGAGGTGGGGGCGGTCTTGAATCGAGGAGGGTGGAGGCTGCGGCGGGAGGTAGGTGGAGGGCTAGAGGATGCCCAAAATGGACTAGGGGATGATTATATAGGGTAGGTGGCTAGGGTTAGAGGGGTTCGTGAACCTCGGATCGCGATCGAGGCGGTTCGAGCCTTGGTTTAGCTGGCTGGCGGTGTAGAATGCCTCGAGCTGAGAAGAAGAAACGAAGCGACCGGTGGCCTTCGGATATCAACGTCGGCGCTAGGCGACTATATCGCAGCGATTATAAATATACGGTTGGGCGGTCAAGCGAACTCGAATCGTGCGAAACTTGGCGGCCTGTCTACACTATAATAAGACCGCTGACATTTGCAACCCATTCGAACATTTTATGCCACTAATAAAATAATATTCTGGAGGTGTGAGCGTGAGATGTAAGGACTCGGAGCGGACAGGAGAGAACGGCGGAACCGAGCGGATGCAAGTTTTGAAAAACATGCGGATGAAATGCAGATGATGCCATGAGATGAGATGCATAAAAAACAAAATGCAAAACAACGAAAAACCCAACCACGAAGGAAATAATAAATCACATCTCGGAAAAGGCAAGAGTCGGAGTTACGAATATGGAAAGTTGTATCCGGGGTGTTACAACACTCCACCACTACGAGAGGATCTCGTCCGAGATCTAGGATGGCAGGAGGAAAAAGGAAGAGGAGATGAGAGGTAAAACTAAGTTGCTTCTTTGACAAGCGAATGAAACCAAAGAACCTCGAGAGGTTTAAAACTTGAAAGAGAAAACAACGAAGATGAACAAAGTTGAAAACACTCATTGAAAAAAGAGGAACAAGGGATCGGCGAGAACCAAGAGGTTTAGTGATAAGATAGATATTGAAACCACTCGGTTAAAACTAGATAGACTAGGAATAAGATTGATAAAATTTGGGCAGCACTCCGATGAAAATGGAAGAATTGAACATGAACTTGAGAAGATGGGATGATACTTGATGAAATCAACAACACCGCCTCGAAACTATTGAAAAATGGCACAAGGGTAAGAAAGATTTCAGACAGCTCTCCGTAGAGGAAGCAGGCAAACTTGATAAGATGAGAGAACTCGAATGGAAACATGACACTCCGGTTAAATGGATAATGCAAAAAAAAGAACATGATCTTCAATTCGAGAAGATGTGTGAAGAGAGCAACATCACAAAGCCTCGGAAGGAAGAATAGAACTAGATCGTTGTGATAAAGGGAGGAGAAATGACAACTCCTACCACAATTGAATTTGGAAAGCATCCTTGCAAGAAGAACAAAAAGTTGGATGACCAACCACGAAAAGAATAAGTTTGTAGTGGGCTTATGGAAACATCTCAACACTTGAGGTGAAATTCGCCACTAACGAAAAACAAGCGATTGGATCGATATCAACAAGGAGGCGAAACTTATTTCACCGAGAGGACAAATGAAGAACTTGGGTCATAGGTAATCATCGGAAGAGCAACATTCCTTAAGGAAGGCTTTAGGTGAAATCTAACCCAAGATAACACCAACGAATAAATTGTTGGGTTGAAAAGATCTAAGTGAGCGAAGAGAAATGATGGATTTAAAATACCTCATTCTTGACAACATGTGAATCATGAAACCGAACTCAAATTGTCGAGAATGACATAACACCACCTCAAATGATAAGGTGAGACGAATTGCACTTGAATGCAAGATGAAGAATACTTGAGCTCCTCAAAACAAATGTGTTGAACACCATGTTAATTTTGAAGTATGGCTTCGGATCTTAACTCATGAGAAATCTTGATGAACAATAGAAGAATGAAAAGAATCCTTGGGAAGCACCATGTAGAGCCTCCATGATGAACTCCGGTAAACAAAATGGTGATAGAGAAAAGTTGAAAACACAAGGTGAACCCTTGCAATGATTTAGATGGAGCTTTGAAATGATATAACTGAGAAAACTTGGAACTCCGGAAAGGAAGATGAACAAATGAAATCAAGAATTTTGATGAACCTCCGGAATAAGGAATTGAATTTACTCGATGGAACAAGAATAAGAATTACATTATGCTGATCCTTCACCAATTAAATTGATGACAAGCAATGGATTAGGCATACTACTTATTCTCATTGAAAAATGATTACAGATAGAGATATAGCGCAAACTTGGGAAGGTCTTTAACGAACCACGGTAGGATTGGAAAGAACGAATGAGTCTATATGATAACGAAGGAAGAAACTCTTGAGCGAACCACCGTAAGAATTGAGAATGAGCGTAGCAAAGGCACAATTCACGGGAAGAATTGGAAAACGAATAAAGATATTTGTGAATTTAGATGCGTTAGAGCGAAGAGATCATGAACTGATTAGAGGATATTTCGACGATGCACGGTATGATTTGGAGAGCGAGCTGAAAGCTGGAATGAATACGAGATGATGGGCTCGGAAGAATCAAACTGAAAAGACTCTGAATTGCTCCGGATGGATGAAAAGAATTCTCACAATCAAGACAATTATGAGAGGATGGCATCAAGCTAGAACCATGAATCTTGAAGAGAATAGAGCAAGATTGAAGAACCTCTTCTTGGTCTTCAAAATTCGAGAATGCAGCGAGAACATCACCATGAATTATTGAAGCACTCGGAATGAAAATTAGGAAGGTTGAACCAACAATGAAAATAATTTGGAAGATCTTGGAGAAACCAAGATGATGATAATTCATTCTTCGTCAAACTTTGAAAAAATTTGAGAATAACTCCGGAAAATTAGAAGAGTCGGGTAAGATTCGGAAAAGGCACGTGGGTTAGGGCCCTCAAAAGAACCACCGTTGGCGATTTAAAGAAGATGCGTCGGTTGAATTAAGCGGCTTGAATGAGATAACATCCTCAAAAGTACTTGAGTGAATTGAGAATGGAAACTAGAATCTTCGAGATATCTTCAACACTCGGAACAATTGAATAGCGAAGTGGATGATTAAGAGATGCACCGACATGAAAAGCATTTGAAATGATGAAAAGAATCATCAACACTGAAAACTTGACTTAAATCCACGGAGAAGAAAATTAGAATGGAACAATGATAAGGTTAAAGCTTCCTTAGCGACTTCATGAGAAATCACCGGATAAAACATTAAAGGAAAGAATGAAGAAACTTCACTCAATAAAATGGATACTTGATTAAGAAATCTGAGTCCTTGAAGAAAAAGTGGGAGGGCGGAAATCAAAACAACTTGGGTCGGATGAAGCGAACACCGTTGAGAAAAAGCTTGGAATTGATCTTGCGAATGTTGGAATGATCGGATCCACTTGAAGAAGCACACGGTTGAGAAAAGAATTAACATAGCGACCTCGATGATCAAGAAGAATTAGTATTCACATAGAAATATGAGAACACCATTTAGAATAAGGTATGGAATCAACACTTGACTTGAAACAACTCGAATACCACAAAACAAAACAAAAACAAAGTTGGCTTCAAGAATGAGCGGAACAAACACATGATAGAGATTTAGCCCAAAGTGTTGTGGTGGGGCCCACACGGACCTGACGTATAGCGGGCGTCACGAATGACAAACAAGGCGTCCCGAATCAGCATAGCCAAGGATTCTTTAAGGCGTCTCGCGACCATAAATATCGACCGTGAATGGGCGGACCACTAGGCGTTGAACCCCAATCTCAAATCATACATCACATCGGAAAGAATATCACGTAAGCTACTAGAATTCCCACCTATAAACTCCGAAACTTTCTGGTTATGCAATCTGGTGTTGGGGATCGAGGACACAAATATATCACCCAAACTAACAATACCTAGATCCAGTGTATCCATCCTTCAACACATAACCAAGAAACCTTGAAATCGTTTACCTCGACCTTGAAAAACATCCGTTATACAAGTCATGGTACTCCACTCCCACGATCTTGGGCTATCGGGGTTATCTCACCAACAACTGCAAAAGAGATTTCGATGTCGGTAAACTCAGGTATTCGAGCTACAGCGATAAAATTGTGACGACAACACCTCGAGCTCAACTCCGGGACAACGCCACAACCCTAAATGTCGGGAGGCACCAAGAACAATGTTCTCGTCACAAAACCATCGAACGATTCAAGATACCCACGTGATCCTAAAATTTTTTTAGTGAAATTTGAGGAGAAAAAGTCAAAACTCGTCGGGATACCTCACGAGGCTGACGAAGGTGAGGAGTAAAAATCCTACTCTCGATATATATAATCCTAAGACTCAAAACATTTTCCGTTCTATACTCAACAATCAGTGTAGGGGCTCTAAGTTAGGAAGGCTCGATTACCAACTTAGCGCCCTCGATCGGCTATATCTCCCACGTGAAGCACGACTTAGAGAATAACAGCATGGAAAGCAATATGCGCAAGTGAGGTAATCTTCACACAACCCATGTAATACATAAGGAAAGAGATACATAGTTGGCTTACAATAGCCACTTCACACAATACATGAGTAAAGCATTACATCATCAGATACAATCAAGGTCAGACTACGGGCCAAAATAAAGAAGACTACCCCAAATGCTACAGGATCGATCGTCCCGCCCAGGCTCCACTCTTGATCAAGCGAAAAGAAATAACACAATGAACAAGATCTTCATCAAGCTCCTCCTTGAGCTCGGTTAAATCACACTGCCTGCATATTTGCATTGCAAACTGGTTTTGGAAGTATCGTGAGTCAGGGGACTCAACAATCTCACACATGAGATCAAGACTATTAAGCTTAAAAGGTAGGACAGGGGTAGTGAGGTGGAGCTGCACAAGCGACTAGCATATATGGTGGCTAACATACATAAAGAAGGCGAGAAGAGGAGGCAAAGCACGGTCGAACAACTATGATCAAGAAGTGATCCACGAAACTACTACGTCGAAACATAACTCCAACACCGTGTTCACTTCCGGACTCATCGAGAAGAGACCATCCAGTTACACAGCCGATTGGTGTATTTTAATTAAATCAACTTGGGTTTTCTACAACGGACATTAACAAATTCCCATCTGCCACATAACATGAGCCGGCTTTGAAAGTTCAAACCTCGAGGGTGTCCCAACTAGCCCATGATAAGCTCTCGCGATCAATGAAGGATATTCCTTCTCCCGGGAAGACCCGTCGATCTCGGAATCCGGCTACAAGACATTCACAGTAAAACAAACCAGCAAAGCCGCCCGGATGTCAAACAAATCTGATGGAGCTGCACATATCGGTCTCGAGGCACGGATTGTCCAAGCTTCGGTAGCCAACCCGAAGTTACCTGGTACCGGCGGTGACAGTTTGGACCAACACTCGAAGGAGCCGGCCGGGGGTTAAAATAAAAGATGACCCTTGAGTCTGCAGAACCCAAGGGAAAAAACGGTGGCAAATGGTAAAACCAATGTTGGGCCTGGAAAAAGTCTTATTCAAAGCATCAAGGGGTCCTAATCACCCGACCAGCGTTGGGGCCAAAAAATCCGGGAACATAACACCGATATGTAGCGGAAACTAGGGCGGCAAGAGTGGAACAAAACACCAGGCATAAGGCCAAGCCTTCCACCCTTTACCAAGTATATAGATGCATTAATTAGATAAGGTATTGTGATATCCCAACAAGTAAACATGTTCCAACAAGGAACAACATCTCCATGTTCAACAAGGAACAAACTTCATCTTCATGCAACTAACAGCTATAAGAGGGCTGAGCAAAGCGGTAACATAGCCAAACAACGGTTTGCTAGGAAATGATGGTTAGAGGTTTGACATGGCAATGTGGGTGGCATGATATAGCAAGTGGTAGGCATCGTATAGGCATAGCAAAGCGTTCTTAGACCCTCCGGCCTCCCGGTTAGGCGACCTCCTTTCTCTCCTCCCATTGGGGAGAAGCTTCTTCTTCTTCCTCGTCTTGGAGAAGATTACGCTTCGAATCCGGCGGCACTGGCGTCGGGTGCTCCGAGTTCCGTAGCCTCCTTCTTGGCCTTCTTCTCGGCACCACATGGGGTGCGGAGCTGCAACCCGTCAATCGGTGTCTCTGGGTCTTCAACAAAGGCGGACAGTTAATCTGTGGGCGTCTTCAACCGACACAGCCGAAGAATAGGGAGTTTTAAGAACCCGTGAAGTCAATCTATGGAAAAGGGTCCGTAAAGGGTAAAATAACTTACCTCGCTGGCTTGACACGCGAGCTGTATCGATCTTTGTTAGCGGATGCGGGGGCCAGCGCCCTTGAACAGCACCTTCCGGGCATCTTCGTGCGTGGTATCGAAGAGCCAGCTCAATTCGTGCTGTGCGGATCGAACTCCACAAATGGAAGTCCCGTTGTTGGCATGGGAGAATCGGCGGATGAGCATCACAGGATTACGTCGACAAGCCTGCGATTCTTGTCCACCAGTTCGGACGGCGTGTTTGGAGTCGGATAGCTCGTCTAATCCCCCACTTCAGGCCGTCTCTTTCCATGGCGAGAGCCGTGTGGGGAATCAGATCTGAATCGGGGCCGCCACCCATTCGGTCGCTGGCTCGGTGATGTAGAACCACCCGATTGCCACCTTTATTGTCTCCACAAAGGCCCTCGAGCCATAGGACTTTGGCCATCTTGCCGACCATGGCGCCTCCGCACTCGCGCTGCCCTTCACAACCTTGACTTGACCTTTGAAGGTCTTGAGCCTAAGCGAAGTGGGGCTGGATGCGAGAAGGCCTCGCACCTGACGATACGCCGAGGCGTTGAGGGCGAAATTCGGGGCCAGGTCATGAAAGTCAGGCCGTAGTAGAACATGAGCCCCGGACAAATGGGTGAAGTGGAAAACCTAGTCCTGGAGGAAGTGGGAGAATACCACCCTCTCATGGGGACTGGGGTTGGAATAAGCTGCCCGTGTCAGGCAGCCTGTCTGGATATCATGGGACAAGTATCCGGCCTTTCGCGTCTTGTGATGTGCCCCTCCGTGGCGGAGGAGGCCATCCATCTACCTCCCATTCTGACATGGTTGGAGAAGGTTGAGGAGGAAAGTGCGGACTTGGGCGCTAGGCTCGAGTGCGGGAATGGATGAGCAAAGGAGGAAGAAGGCGTGGGTGAAAGGGTGGATCCTTATCCCTTATATGGCGGACAAAACATGTGTCCCCACCGGCCTGGTAAAACTCGCTTATCTCCCAAGCGCCACAATCAATGCGCGGTTGGGTTCCTACGTCCGTATTGATGGGAATCCGGAATAAAGGAACACGATCTCTGCCGACAAGGCGTGCCAAGGAAACCGCTTCGCATACGAGGTGGAGCAGTAAAACAATTTGAATAAAGGCTTGGTAGTGGTGTGGCGTCCGCATACAAAATATGTCGCAGATTGATCTTGTGTAATATTATTCTCTCTACGGTGGTATGTGGAATTTCTTTTTGAGCGGACACTATCCTAGTGTTCACAATCTTCTATAAATTATTCGGAGGAAGAACCCGCCTTGCAATGCGAAGACAATATGCGCGCGGACTCGCCGTCATTGAAGCCTGGTTGGAGCTCTTGAGGAGTTCGGACTAGGGGGTGTCGGATAGCGAACTATCATCATCGGCGGACTCCAAGACTATGAAGATACAAGATTGAAGACTTCGTCCGTGTCCGGATGGGACTTTCCTTGGCGTGGAAGGCAAGCTTGGCGATCTGGATATGTAGATCTCCTACCATTGTAACCGACTCGTGTAACCCTAACCCTATCCGATGTCTATATAAACCGGAGGTTTTAGTCCGTGGGGCGAACAACAATGATACCATAGGCTAGCTTCTAGGGTTTAGCCTCTTTGATCTCGTGGTAGATCTACTCTTGTAACACACATCATCAATATTAATCTAGCAGGGCGTGGGTTTTACCTCCATCAAGAGGCGAACACTGGGTAAAACATCGTGTCCCTAGTCTCTGTTACCATCCGCCTAGGCGCCGATTCGGGACCCCCTACGAGATCCGCGGTTTGACACCGGCAGGAGACTATCATTTGAAGCACAAGAGCAAGGAGTTCATCATCAACACACCATTTGTTACTTCTTGGAAGTGGTGTCTCCTAGATTGGCTAGGTGTCACTTGGGAGCCTCAGGCAAGATTGTGGAGTTGAACCAAGGAGTTTATAAGGGCAAGGAGATCGCCTTGCTCGTGAAGATCTACGCTGGTGAGGCAAGTCCTTAGTAGGCGGCACCATAGTGGGATAGAACAAGGTTGCTTCTTCGTGGACCCTTCATGGGTGGAGCCCTCCGTGGACTCAGCATACCGTTACCCTCGTGGGTTGAAGTCTCCATCAACGTGGATGTCGATAGCACCACCTATCGGAACCATGACAAAAACATCCGTGTCTCCAATTGCGTTTGAATTCTCCAAACCCTTCCTTTACATTTCTTGCAAGTTGCATGCTTTACTTTCGCTGCTCATATACTCTTTGCATGCTTGCTTGAATTGTGCTAAGATTGCTTGACTTGTGCTAAGATAGCTAAAATCTGCCAAAGACTAAAATTGGGAAAATGATAAGTTTTATTTGTCAAGTAGTCTAATCACCCCCTCTAGACATACTTTCGATCCTACATGAATACGTTGGTGGAGAGGTCCTTGTCTTGATCACCAAGTCTTGTGGAATCTTCCTCATGCATGTCATCGGTGTCGAACTTGCCCATGAGTATCTGACCATGGGGTCCTCGGCCCAATCTAAGCTGATCGGGAGGCGATGTGGTGAGTACCCCATAGTCAGACACCGTCACTCACCATGACCTAGGGCCGACCACAGGCGGTCAAGTAAGGCCATGAGGAGCGAGGCATGGAGGTAATGAGTTAGGAGGATGGCACACCTCAAATGAAGACTCAATAAACTCTCACGAATCTCACATTACCTCAATGAATGGCAACTCAATGATTACGGGAGAGTTTTTTTCAAAATTTAGCGATAGAAATTATAAGATTGATGTCTAGTAACCCATAGGTATAGGGGATTTATCATAGGCTTTTGAATAAGTAAGAGTCTCGAACCCGCAAGGAGCGAAGGAATTGGTTTGTGAAAAGTGAAAAGGATTATTGTA
>JAHIAM010003137.1:0-37628 GCA_021605205.1 Aegilops longissima
CTCACGCAGAGGTAGCTCACATGGTGAACTACCTTGCGAACTGCAAGCTCACGGAGGTGGCGGTTTGGCAAGGAGTCGATTCTGCGCCGACCCCGCCTATGGTAGGTTATCTTTCTTTTTTCTCTATCTTTTTTGTTGCCGAGTTCTGCCTGTCCAACCTGACCAATCGGCCTTTGAACAGAGCCCCCTCCTCCAGCCGGCCGCCGACGCCGCGGGGCCGGAGCGTCAATTCCTCCCCGACCGAGCGGAGAGCGACGTGGATGACCCCGACTTGGGGGCGGCGGCCTTGGAGGACGAGCAGAGGGGGGAGGCGGCGAAGCAGGTGGCTCGAGGCTCGGAACCGGCCTCGAGGACTGGCCCGACGATGATGCGAAGAAGTCGCCCCGCGCCACCAGCCAGGGTCCGGCCAGCCGGGCGCGACTTATCTGCCGCGCCGGATGCCCAAGGTGGTGCGAAAAAACGCAGGGCCGCGCTGAGCTTGTTTGGAAGCCGGCCGAAGAAGTCCAAGGGCTCGGCCGCGGCGACTAAGCGGGATGAAGCGGCCGCGAAGGCCATCCGCTTCCGCAACGCGGTGAAGGAGCCGTAGCCGGTTTCCGCGTAAGTACCGCCTTCATCTCGTACTTTCTCCTTCCTTGCTGATCTTGTCTGAGTTTCTTTGCTTTGTTTCCCTTGATCTAGGGCTCCACTTTCTCTTAAGAAGTCGGCCACCGCCTCCATCATGGGGTCGGCGGAGACTTCCACCACCACTCGGCAGATTGATCCGGCCGCCGACCTCCGGGAGGCGACGGAGCGGAACGCACGGGAAGCGTGCGAGGAGCAGGAAGTCGCCCGCCTGGAGAAGGCGGAAGAGGAGAAGGCGGAGGCCGCCGCCCTGAAGAAGCTGGCGGAGGCCGAGGCGGCCGATGCGGCAAAGAAGCAGGCCGAGGAGGCCGCACGCCGCCAGTCGGCGGTGTTCGTCACTCCCCTGAATTTCATGCCGCCACCACCAGAGTTCGTGGCGCAGACTGGGGAATCCGGCGGCGAGCACCCTGTCGTGGAGAGGGACAGCGGCGACGTCGCCATGCCGGGAACACGCAAGGCGAGCAGCTGGTGGACCCGCCGGTACCGCCAACCGAAAACAAGATGGTGACGGGCCCGACTCCTGAGGTCCGCACAACAACGCGACGCCGGCTTGCAAAGGCGGCTTCGACGCCACACCCGCTGGAGACTGGCGTTGCAAGCTTCTCGATCCCAGACACCGAGGCGACCAGCGCCGCGCCCACTGGGTGGGTGCAGGGAGGTGGGATGGGCCCTCTGAACAAGGCGATCTTGGACGTTCAAGCCAAACTCCGCCCCGAGGCCGACGCTATCAAGCACTGCAACAAGGCGTTCCTGAAATCACGAGAGGCCATCCGGGTACGCTTCTTGCTTCTTCGTTTTTAACTCTTGTATTGCTTCGTGGGGGCGCGTCAGCGCACCCACTGGGTGTAGTCCCCGAGTTTCGGGCCGGCTGCTGAGCAGGCGGCTCGGAACTTTAATTAGCAGACTCTGAGCGCTGATATCCTTGTTGCAGGATTATCATAACCTCCGTGCGGCCGCCTTCAACTCCAAAGTCCAGGAGTTGGATCAACGTGTTGTCACTTGTCGGAGTGCCGGAGTAAGTCTTCTTCTTTCTCTCGGGGCGCGCTGGCGCACCCGCGGGCTGTAGTCCCCGAGATTCGAGCCGACTGCTGAGCAGTCGGGCCGGATCTCCCCGGCAATTGTTCTTCTTTTCTGCTGGTTACTGACGCCTTTCCCTTCTTCTTTTCTCTGCAGAGGCCAATGCCGCCTTGCAGCAGCAGCTGGGTGAAGCCAACACCGCGCTGCACGCTAAGGAGGAGGAGTGCGGAAAGCTGGCTGAAGAGCGTGACCGGCTGGTCGCGCAACTAGCGGAGTAGGCGGAGCTTCTCAAGAAGGCCCAGAAGGAGGCGGAGGACAAGGAGACCAGCCTCCTTGCTAAGTTCGCGACCGAACGCTCCGCCTGGACCGACAAGGAGGCGATGCTATCTTCCGGCTTTCACGAGATTGAAGACATAGTTGATGGTGAGCTTCCCTCTTTTTCCTTCTTTGAGCTACCGGCTGCTGGTCGAGTCGGCCTCTCGTCTCTAACTTTGGCTTTTTGCTTTCTATTTGGAGTAGACTTCTTCCCTGGTCATTCTGACGCCGCCAATCAGGCCATCGAAGCTGATCGCGAAGGACGGAGGGCGGAAGGTGCACAGATCGCTGTCGACGCCCCCCGGACCCTTGGTGAGCAGCTCCTAAGCATCGAGGCCCGTCTTCGGCTGGCTCACCGGATGTTGCGCCATCTTCAGTGTGTCGGCGCCCAGGCGATCGCCGCCCTGTGGCCGGACATGCCGGCACCGTGCGCTCCCAGTCGGACTGCCGACTGGCTGGAGGTGGCGGCCGGCCGTCTTGAGGCCTGGAAGGGCTCCTTGGCCCGGGCTGGAGCGCGACGGGCCTTGGAATTCGTCAAGGCATGGTACCCTGGGCTAAGTCTAGCCCAGTTGGCCACGTTTCGGCTGGAGGCTCAGGAGGAGTGGAAGATGACCTTGTCAAGCGTGCGGAGTCAATCGCCGAGTACACCGACACCAGCGTCTTCATCCCGGAGCAAGCCGAAAATGGCGCCGAGGCACCACCAGAATGGTTCGGGCTGAACCCGGAGGAGAGCGAGGACTCGGCCGAGGTGATCGACTCCAGCAGCGAGGAAGAAGGCGAGGAGGAGTAGGAAGGCGAAGAGGAGGTGCCGGAGGTCGGAGCGGACGGCCAACCTCAGCTCGACCGCGCCTCTAGCAACGAGCCACGCCCGGGCAAGCCGGCCGCCACTGGAGGCGACCAAGCGGAGACTGACCAGCCGACCGCTCAACCAACCGGCACCACCGACTCCTCCGATCCACCGAACCCGTCTGCTGCTCCCTAGACTGCCAGTTTATCTTTTGTTTTACCTGCTTATCAGTCTCGACAAACTTGTTAACTTTGCACAATTCCACCCGCGGGGTGTATCACAAACTTCTGTTGAATGTCGGCCAAGGGCCTTTTGCTATGTAAATATTTTTGCCGAGTTCTATCTTTCCTTGCTTTCTGCCCTTTTGGCTTTTTCCTTTGCCGCCCTCCCTTAGTTGCCGTCTTGCCAGCCGAACAACCGCTCTGTGGACTGTGGCTGGGTCAAGTACTTAGCTACTTTTGGGAAGGCAAGTACTTAGCCGATTTAGAACATTTTAGCAAGTTAAGTAGAAGCCGGCCGACCGGCTGCTCAACAGCCGGTCATAGAGGCGGGAAGCCGGCTTGAACTGTGCACATGCTTTGGGTCCTTAGTAATTTTTCATGTGGGCACCCTTTCTGCCTTTCTCCTACCCACCAGACAGTCGCTCTGCGAGCTGCGGCATCTGGCAGGAGACGGCTTAAGTGCCAACACATTACTTGTCCGGCTGCAGGAAGCATTTCATAGTACAAGGCAGCGAGTCCCCGGGTCGACTAATCGGACCCGGTGCCAAGCGGCATAAAGGAAATAACACATTCATAGGCATAATTCTTATCATATAGATAAAAGAGGGCAGTCCCCGAGCTCTTCTTGGGGGACGCGGAGTCTTCGTACTTTAATACAAAAGGTAGCTTGGTACATACTGCATCAACTGTAAAATCTTTGGAGGAGATTTGCATTCCATGGCCGCTCCGTCTCCTTGCCGGAGTCGTCCTCTTGCGCGTTCGAGGCTTCTGAGCATCGATCAGGTAGTAGGAGTCGTTGCCCAACACCTTGCTGATGATGAAGGGGCCATCCCAAGGCGCTGAGAGCTTGTGCTGGCCGGCTGTTCGCTGGATCAGCCAGACCACAAGGTCTCCCTCTTGGAAGGATCTCGGCTTGACCTTTCGGTTGTAGTATCAACGCAGGCTCTGCTGGTAGATGCTGGACCGGCTGAGTGCCAACAGCCGGCCCTCTTCCAGCAGATCGACACCGTCTTGACGTGCTTCTTCTACCTCCTCTTCGGTGTACATGGTGACTCGAGGGGAGTCGAATTCTATGTCCGTTGGGATGACGGCTTCGGCACCGTAGACGAGGAAGAAAGGCATGAAGCCGGTTGACTTGTTTGGAGTTGTGCGCAGACTCAAGAGGACGACCGACAGCTCATCGAGCCAACAGCCAGTCGAGTGCTCAAGGGGCTCGACCAGTCGGGGCTTGATGCCGGACAAGATGAGGCCGTTTGCTCACTCGACTTGGCCGTTTGATTGCGGATGGGCAACGGACTCTAAGTCCAGTCGGATGCCCTGCGTCACGCAGAAAGGCCAAGGCACCTTTGGAAAAGTTCGTGCCATTGTCGGTGATGATGCTATGTGGTATGCCATACCGGATGGTGATGTCGGAGATGAAAGTCACAGCAGTCGGACCATTCAGCTTCTTGATTGGTTTTGCTTCTATCCAATTGGTGAACTTGTCCACTGCGACAAGCAGATGAATCATGCCACCTCATGCTGTTTTGAATGGTCCCACCATGTCCACGCCCCAGACAGCAAAGGGCCAGGCAATGGGGATAGTCTTGAGTGCAGAAGCCGGCTGAAGTGGCTTGGAGCGGAACTTCTGGAACCCTTTGCATTTCTGGACCAAGTCTTTGGCGTCTTCTAAAGCAGTCGGCCAGAAAAAACCGTGGCGGAAAGCTTTGGCCACGAGTGCTCTTGAAGCCGCGTGATGACCACACTCGCCTTGATGAATATCTTTGAGGATTTCTTGGCCTTGCTCCGGCTCTACGCAGCGCTGGTAGACACCAGTGACACTGCGCCTCACAAGCTCTCTGTTGACTATGGTGTATGCTGCTACCCGGCATTGCACTTGCCGGGCCGAGATCTCATCAGTCGGCAGCTCTTTGTTCACCAGAAAGTTGAGGATGGGCTTGGCTGTAACACCCCGGATACAACTTTCCATATTCGTAACTCCGACTCTTGCCTTTTTCCGGAGATGTGATTTAATTATTTCCTTCGTGGTTGGGTTTTGTCTGTTGTTTTGCATTTTGTTCTTGTTATGCATCTCATCTCATGGCATCATCTGCATTTCATCCGCATGTTTTTCAAAACTTGCATCCGTTCGGGTTCCGCCGGTTCTCTCTGTTGTCCGTTCGAGTCGGATACACTTGCACGCAGCGCTGCACCTCCGAAATATTATTTTATAAGTGGCATAAAAATGTTCTCGGAATGGGTTGCAACTTGTCATGCGGTCTTATTATAGTGTAGACAGGCCGCCTGCCAAGTTTCGTCGCATTCGGAGTTCGTTTGACTGCCCAACCGTTAAATATGCAACCGGGTTGTAGCCGGTATTTTCGTCGGACGTTTCGGCCTCCGAAACTGCCGTCGGGCTGCACTTCTCTTCTCTCCCCTCAGTCCAAGTCCTATCTTCACAGCCCACCACCCCTCTCCTAGTTTCCCCTCCGTTCCTGATCGTCGGATCGTGATCGGAGGCTCAGCTGACCTCAAACCCTCCTAACCCCTCTAACCCTAGCCCCCTTCCTTATATAAACACCTCCCAATGCCATTTTGGGTCTTCTCCTACCCTCCTCCTCAAATTCCGCGCGCCCCACCAGCCTCCACCACCTGCGCCGCCCCCCTCCTCGTTTTCCGCCGCCGGCCACCTCCTCAGCGCCACGTGGCGCCACGCCGTTGGTTGCGCCGCCACCAGCCGCCGCTCCCCTCCAACCGAGCGGCGCCACGTCGCCCCTGCCCCGTTCCCTCCTCCATGAGCCCCGCCAGCCAGGCGCCAGCCCCCAGAGCCCGCAGCCACCGCCGAAGCCCACGAGGCGGCGCCTCCGCTTCGCCCGCTTCGACCGGATCGGGGCGATCCCGATCTCGCCGCCTCCGCCGCCCGCCCGCCCGGCAGCCTCGCGGAGTGGTGCGGCCGTCCCCGCCAGCGACCCCATGCCAGCTACTTCACCTTCCTCTCCTTTCTCTCTCTCTCCGTTGCCTCACCCCTCGGTCTCTCTCTTCTCCTCGCAGAGCCGCCGCCATGGCCTTCGTCGCCGCCCGAGGCTCCCCTGCCGCCGCCGCCGCCGGGAACGGGACCCCGACGCCCGGATCCGGCCTCCCCTCACCGGATCTGGCCTCCTCCGGCCATCCCTCGCCCCGCCGCCGCGTCCCTCGTCCCGCCGCCGCGCCCGTTCCTGCCTCTGCAGCGAGCAGAGGAGGACGACGCCCCAGCCGGCCACGTGGGCCTCGTGGCCCAACCTCGCACCCGCGTGGGCCTCCCCAGCGTCCGAGGCCAGCGCCTCTCCAAGGCCCAGCGCGCGCCCACCTCTGCCTCCCCTCCACAGGCCGGCCTCCTCCACCGACTGGGCTTAGCCCATGGTGAGCCACCCCAAGCCCAGCACCCCAGCAGCTTTCGGCCCGGTCTGTTTTTTTTACAGATCTGTGATTTTAGCTTTTATCCCAGGGATTTACTATTTTGCAGAAAAACCCTCCATCTTCATGCATATCCTAACTAATTAACCGTGCATCAGATCTAAATAAATTATATATGAAACTTGCTCAGAATTTTGTCTAGTTTCATAATATGCCATTTTCATCCATGTTTAAAATGTTTAACTTGCTGCTTATTTAAATTTGCTATTATGCCATGTTAAAATGATTTATTTCATAACTTAATAACCGTAACTCGGATTTAAATGAATTATATATGTAAATGGGGTAGAAAAATGCCTAGATTAACATGGTCCACTTTATGTTGCTGTTTAACAACTCTAAAATTGTGTTTAGGGCAGATCAGGACCGAATCAAAAATATTGCTCATGGGGATTTTCTGGAATTGTTGTTTCTTATTTCCGGCCTCATTTAAACTTGCCTAAATAGTTAGTTTAATTATGCTCCACCTCTTGCCATGTTTAACAACATTTAACATTGTTGAGTACCTAATCGGGAGAGAACTAAATAAGTGTTGTGGTGTTCCGTCAATATGCAACTCGTTGCATATTGAGCTCCATTTAACTTGTAGAGTTGTTTGTTGCATATTGCCATGCCATGCCTCATTAAACCGGACATGCATCATATTTGTTTGTGCATCATGCCATGTTTATGTTTGTGTGTTTACTATGTTGTTTGTTTCTTTCCGGTGTTGCTTCTCGGTTCCGGTAATGTTGCGATTGTGAGGATTCGTTCGACTACGCCCGTTTGTCCTCTTCATGGACTTGATCTTCTTCCTTGCGGGATTTCAGGCAAGATGACCATACCCTCGAAATCACTTCTATCTTTGCTTGCTAGATGCTCGCTCTTTTGCTATGCCTATGCTACGATGCCTATCACTTGCTATTTCAAGCCATCCCAAATTGCCATGAACCTCTAACCTTTTGCACCCTTCCTAGCAAACCGTTGATTGGCTATGTTACCGCTTTGCTCAGCCCCTCGTATAGCGTTGTTAGTTGCAGGTGAAGACGAAGTTTGTTCCTTGTTGGAACATGGAGATGTTGTTCCTTGTTGGAACATGTTTACCTGTTGGGATATCACAATATATCTTATTTAATTAATGCATCTATATACTTGGTAAAGGGTGGAAGGCTCGGCCTTATGCCTGGTGTTTTGTTCCACTCTTGCCGCCCTAGTTTCCGTCATATCGGTGTTATGTTCCCGGATTTTTGCGTCCCTAACGCGGTCGGGTGATTTATGGGACCCCCTTGACAGTTCACTTTGAATAAGACTTTTCCAGCAAGGCCCAACATTGGTTTTACATTTGCCTCCTAGCCTTTTTTCCTTGGGAGTCGCGCATCCCGAGGGTCATCTTTATTACCCCGGGCCAATGCTTGTCTAAGTGTTGGTCCAAACTAGAACCACTTGCGGTGCCGCCCGAGGCAACTTGGGGTATCGTCGGTTGCCGTCGTCTGCTCATCCGGTCGTGGCACGAGGCGAGATCTGTGGCTACTATCGGGGTGTCGGCGCGGGAGGTCTTCTTGGACTTGTTTTATTGCTGTGAAATGTCTTGTAGCAGGATTCGAGACTGATCGGGCTTCCGGGAGAAGGTCTATTCCTTCGTTGATCGCGAGAGCTTATCATGGGCTAAGTTGGGACACCCTGCAGGGTTTGAACTTTCGAAAGCCGTGCCCGCGGTTATGTGGCAGATGGGAATTTGTTAATGTCGGTTGTAGAAAACCGAAGTTGATCTTAATTAAAATACACCAACCGTTGTGTAACCGTGAGTGTCTCTTTTGGGGTTGATCGAGAGGAGAACACGGTTTTGGGTTATGTTTGGCGTAAGTAGGAGTTCAGGATCACTTCTTGATCATAGTTGTTCGACCGTGCTTTGCCTTCTCTTCTCGCTCTCTTTTGCGTATGTTAGCCACCATATATGCTAGTCGCTTGCTGCAGCTCCACCTCACTACCCTGTCCTACCTTTAAGCTTAAATAGTCTTGATCTCGCGGGTGTGAGATTGCTGAGTCCCGTGACTCACAGATACTTCAAAACCAGTTTGCGGTGCCGATGAAACCGTGCGGTGATGGACCCGAGCTCAAGGAGGAGCTCGATGAAGATCTTGTTCTTTGTGTTGTTTCGTTTGAGTTGATCGATAGAGTGGAGCCAGTTGGGACGATCGGGGATCTGTGTAGCATTTGGGGTAGTCTTCTTTTATTTTGGTTCCGTAGTCGGACCTTGATTGTATCTGTATGATGTAATGTTTTACTCATGTATTGTGTGAAGTGGCGATTGTAAGCCAACTATGTATCTCTTTTCCTTATGTATTACATGGGTTGTGTGAAGATTACCTCACTTGCGACATTGCTTTCAATGCGGTTATGCCTCTAAGTCGTGCCCGACACGTGGGAGATATAGCCGCATCGAGGCGTTCAAGTTGGTATCGAGCCTTCCCGACTTAGGAGCCCCTACTTGATTGTTTCTTGGCGTTGTTGAGTCTAGAATGGAAAATGTTTTGAGTCTTAGGATTATATATATCGAGAGTAGGATTCTTTTACTCCTCGGTCCCTTAAATCGCTCTGGTGAGGTATCTGACGTAGAGTTTTGACTTTTCTCTCCTCAAATTTCACCAAATTTTTTTAGGATCACGTGGGTATCTTGGAATCGTTCCGATGGTTTTGTGGCGAGAACATTGTTCTTGGTGCCTCGACATTTAGGGGTTGTGGCGGTGTCCGGGAGTTGAGCTCCGAGGTGTTGTCGTCACAATTTTATCGTTGCAGATTCTGGAATACGAGTTTTGCCGACATCGAAATCTCTTTTGTGCAGTTGTTGGTGAGATAACCCTGATAGCCCGATCTTGTGGCGAAAAGGGAGTATTGCCATGACTTGTATAACGGATGTTTTTGAAGGTCGAGGTACACGATTTCGGAGTTTTCTTGGTTATGTGTTGACGGATGGATACAATTGGATCTAGGTATTGTTAGTTTGGGTGATATATTTTGTGTCCCTGTATCCCCAACACCTGATTGCATAACCAGAAAGTTTGGGAGTTTATAGGTGGGAATTCTAGTAGCTTACGGGATATTCTTTCCGGCGGATGTATGATTTGAGATTGGGGTTCAACGTCTAGTGGTCCGCCCATTCACGGTCGATTTACGATGGTCGCGAGGCGTCTTAAAGAATCCTTGGCTATGCTGATTCGGGGCGTCTTGTTTGTCATTCGTGACGTCCGCTATCGTCGTGTCGTGTGGGCCCCACCACGAACACTTTGGGCGAAATCTCTATCATGTGTTTGTTCCGGCTCATTCTTGAAGCCAATCCTTTGTTTTTGTTTTGTTTTGTGGTATTCGAGTTGCTTCAATGTCAAGTGTTGATTCCATACCTTTCCTAATTGGTGTTCTCATATTGCTATGTGAATACTAATCCTTCTTGATCACTGAGCTTGTCATGTTAATTCTTTTCCAACCGGCGTGCTTCTCTTCAAGTGAATCCGATCATTCCAACATTCGCAAGATCAATTCTAAGCTTTTCTCAACGGTGTTCGTTTCATCCGACCCAAGTTGTTTTGATTTCCCGCCCTCCCACCCTTTTTCTTCAAGGACTCAGATTTCTTAATCAAGTATCCATTTTATTGAGTGAAGTTTCTTCATTCTTTTCCTTTAATGTTTTATCCGGTGATTTCTCATGAAGACGCTAAGGAAGCTTTAACCTTATCATTGTTCCATTCTAATTTTCTTCTCCGGTGGATTTAAGTCAAGTTTTCGGTGTTGATCGTATTCTTTTCATCATTTCAAATGCTTTCTCATGTCGGTGCATCTCTTAATCATCCACTTCTCGCTATTCAATTGTTAGGAGTGTTGAAGATATCTCGGAAGATTCTAGTTTCCATTCTCAATTCACTCAAGTTCTTTTGAGGATGCTATCTCATTCAAGCCATTTAACTCTACGGTGCAATATCTATTTCAAACAATTGTTCAGCGGTGGTTCTTTTGAGTGGGCCCTAACCCACAGGTCTTTTCGAGGATCTTACCTAACTCTTCTAATTTTCGAGCTATTCTCAAATTCTTTGCAAAGTTTGGCGTAAGAATGAATTATCATCAGTCATATGTCTTTCTCCAAGATCTTTCAAATTATTTTCATTGTTGGTTCAACCTTTCTAATTTTCATTCGGAGTGCCTCAACAATTCATGGTGATGTTCTCGTCGTCATTCTCGAATTTTGAAGACCAAAGAAGAGTTTCTCTTTAATCTTGCTCCATTCTCTTCAAGATTCATGGTTCTAGTTTGATGCCATCCTCTCATAATTGTTTTGATTGTGAGAATTCTTTTCAACCACCGGAGCAATTCAGAGTCTTTTCAGTTTGATTCTTTGAGCCCATCATCTCAAATTATTCATTCAAGCGTTCAACTCTGGTTTTCCAAATCTCACGGTGCATCGTCAAATATCCTCTAATCAGTTCATGATCTCTTCGTTCTAATGTATCTAAATTTTGTCAAGCATCTTTATTCGTTTTCCAATTCTTCCCGGTGAATTGTGCCTTTGCTACGTTCATTCGCAATTATTATGGTGGTTTGTTCAAGAGTTCTCTTCCTTCGTGATCATTTAGACTCATTCGTTCTTTCCAATTCCACCGGTGAATTGTTGAAGACCTTCCTAAGTTTGCGCCATATCTATCTTAATCTTTTCTACGAGAATAAGTAGTATGCCTAATCCATTGCTTGTCATCAATTTAATTGGTGAAGGATGAGCATAATGTAATTCTTATTCTTGTTTCATCGAGTAAATTCAATTCATTCCTTATTCGGAGGATCATCAAAATTCCGGAGTTTGATTTCATTTGTTCATCTTTCTTTCCGGAGTTCCAAGTTTTCTCGGTTATATCATTTCAAAGCTTCATCTTATCACCGCAAGGCTTCACCTTGTGTTGTCAACTTCTCTTTCTTTTATCATGCTTTTGTTTAACGGAGTTCTTCATGGAGACTCTACATGATGGTTCGTCAAGGATTCTTTTCATTCTTAATTGTTCTTCAAGATTTTCTCGGAGTTATGATCCGTCAAGCTATACTCAAAATTGAACATGGTGCTCAACACATGTTTTGTTTTGAGGAGTTCAAGTATTCTTCTTCTTGCATTTGAAGTGCAATTCTTTCTACCTTATATCTTGAGATGGTGTTATGTCATTCTTGGCAATTTCCTTCGTGTTTCATGATTCACATGTTGTCAAGAATGAGGTATTTTAAATCCATCAATCTCTTCATTGGACTTATCTTGGGCTATATTTCACCTAAAGCTTTCCCTAAGGATTGTTGCTATTTATGGTGCTTATTAATGACCCAAGTTCTTCATTTGTCCTCCCGGTGAAATAAGTTTCTCGTCTCCTTGTTGATATCAATCCAATCGTTTGTTTCCGTTGGTGGCAGAAGCTCACCTCATAATGTGGAGATGTTTCCATAAGTCCACTACAAGCTTATTCATTTCGTTGTTGGTTTTCCAACAACTCTGTTCAATTCTTCTTTGCAAGGGTGTTTTTCCAAGTTCATTTGTGGCAGAAGTTGTCATTTTCTTCTCCATTCCTTTATTCCAATGATCTATCTTCTATTTTCTTCCGGAGGCATTGTGATGTTGCTCTCTTCGACCCATCATCTTTCTTTTGTCAAGATCATGTCCTTTTCCTTGCTTATCGTTTTCAACCGGAGTGTTGTGTCTATCTTTCCTCTTTTAACCGGAGTATCATGTTTTTCATTCGAGTTCTCTCATCTTATCAAGTTTTGCCTGCTTCCTCAACCGGAGTGCTGTCTGAAATCTTTCTAACCCTTTGTGCCATTCTTTCAATAGTTCCGGAGGCAGTATGTTGTTGATGTCATCAAGTATAATCCCATCTTCTCAAGTTCATGTTATATTACTTCCATGCTCAATCGGAGTGCTGCCCGAATTCTTCCTCTCTCATCTTGTTTTAGTCGGAGTGGTTTTAATTCTATCTTGTCCATTAAACTCTTGATTTATGCCTTTTCAACCTTCAAGTTATCGTAATGTTCCTTGTTCCTCTTTTCTAACAGAGTGTTTTCAACTTTGTTCATCTTCGTTGTTTTCTTTCTTTCAAGTTTTATACCTCTCGAGGTTCTTTGGTTTCACTCGTTTGTCAAAGAAGCAACTTAGTTTTACATCTCATCTTCCTCTTCCTTTTCCCTCCGGTGCCATTCTAGATCTCGGGACGAGATCCTCTCGTAGTGGTGGAGTGTTGTAACACCCCGGATACAACTTTCCATATTCGTAACTCCGACTCTTGCCTTTTTCCGGAGATGTGATTTAATTATTTCCTTCGTGGTTGGGTTTTGTCTGTTGTTTTGCATTTTGTTCTTGTTATGCATCTCATCTCATGGCATCATCTGCATTTCATCCGCATGTTTTTCAAAACTTGCATCCGTTCGAGTTCGCGGTTCTCTCTGTTGTCCGTTCGAGTCCGGATACACTTGCACGCGCCGCTGCACCTCAAATATTATTTTATAAGTGGCATAAAATGTTCTCGGAATGGGTTGCAACTTGTCATGCGGTCTTATTATAGTGTAGACAGGCCGCCTGCCAAGTTTCGTCGCATTCGGAGTTCGTTTGACTGCCCAACCGTTAAATATGCAACCGGGTTGTAGCCGGTATTTTCGTCGGACGTTTCGGCCTCCGAAACTGCCGTCGGGCTGCACTTCTCTTCTCTCCCCTCAGTCCAAGTCCTATCTTCACAGCCCACCACCCCTCTCCTAGTTTCCCCTCCGTTCCTGATCGTCGGATCGTGATCGGAGGCTCCGAAACGGCCTCAAACCCCTCCTAACCCCTCTAACCCTAGCCCCCTTCCTTATATAAACACCCCCCAATGCCATTTGGGTCTTCTCCTACCCTCCTCCTCAAATTCTGCGCGCCCCACCAGCCTCCACCACCTGCGCCGCCCCCCTCCTCGTTTTCCGCCGCCGGCCACCTCCTCAGCGCCACGTGGCGCCACGCCGTTGGTTGCGCCGCCACCAGCCGCCGCTCCCCCCACCAGCGGCGCCACGTCGCCCCGCCCCGTTCCTCCTCCGCGAGCCGCCAGGCCGGCGCAGCCCCCCGAGCCCGCAGCCACCGCCCGAAGCCCACGAGGCAGCGCCTCCGCTTCGCCCGCTCGGCCGGATCGGGGCGATCCCGATCTCGCCGCCTCCGCCGCCCGCCCGCCCGGCAGCCTCGCCCGGAGTGGTGCGGCCGTCCCCGCCGGCGACCCCAGGCCGGCTACTTCACCTTCCTCTCCTTCTCTCTCTCTCCGTTGCCTCACCCCTCGGTCTCTCTCTTCTCCTCGAGAGCCGCCGCCATGGCCTTTCGTCGCCGCCCGAGGCTCCCCTGCCGCCGCCGCCCGCGAAGCAGGACCCGGCGCCGGATCCGGCCTCCCCTCACCGGATCTGGCCTCTCCGGCCATCCCTCTCCCCGCCCGCGTCCTCGTCCCGCGCCCCGCGCCATTCCTGCCTCTGCAGCGGCGAGAAGAGGCGACGCCCAACCCGGCCACGTGGGCCTCGTGGCCCAACCTCGCACCAGCGTGGGCCTCCCAGCGTCCGAGGCGGCGCCTCTCCAAGGCCAGTAGCGCCCCCTCTGCCTCCCTCCACAGGCCGGCCTCCTCCACCGAGTGGGCTTAGCCCATGGTGAGCCACCCCAAGCCCAGCACCCCAGCAGCTTTCGGCCCGGTCTGTTTTTTTTACAGATCTGTGATTTTAGCTTTTATCCCAGGGATTTACTATTTTGCAGAAAAACCCTCCATCTTCATGCATATCCTAACTAATTAACCGTGCATCAGATCTAAATAAATTATATATGAAACTTGCTCAGAATTTTGTCTAGTTTCATAATATGCCATTTTCATCCATGTTTAAAATGTTTAACTTGCTGCTTATTTAAATTTGCTATTATGCCATGTTAAAATGATTTATTTCATAACTTAATAACCGTAACTCGGATTTAAATGAATTATATATGTAAATGGGGTAGAAAAATGCCTAGATTAACATGGTCCACTTTATGTTGCTGTTTAACAACTCTAAAATTGTGTTTAGGGCAGATCAGGACCGAATCTAAAATATTGCTCATGGGGATTTTCTGGAATTGTTGTTTCTTATTTCCGGCCTCATTTAAACTTGCCTAAATAGTTAGTTTAATTATGCTCCACCTCTTGCCATGTTTAACAACATTTAATATTGTTGAGTACCTAATCGAGAGAGAACTAAATAAGTGTTGTGGTGTTCGTCAATATGCAACTCGTTGCATATTGAGCTCCATTAACTTGTAGAGTTGTTTGTTGCATATTGCCATGCCATGCCTCATTAAACGGACATGCATCATATTTGTTTGTGCATCATGCCATGTTTATGTTTGTGTGTTTACTATGTTGTTTGTTTCTTTCGGTGTTGCTTCTCGGTTCGGTAATGTTGCGATTGTGAGGATTCGTTCGACTTCTTCCGTTTGTCCTCTTCATGGACTTGATCTTCTTCCTTGCGGGATTTGAGGCAAGATGACCATACCCTCGAAATCACTTCTATCTTTGCTTGCTAGATGCTCGCTCTTTTGCTATGCCTATGCTACGATGCCTATCACTTGCTATTTCAAGCCATCCCAAATTGCCATGAACCTCTAACCTTTGCACCCTTCCTAGCAAACCGTTGATTGGCTATGTTACCGCTTTGCTCAGCCCTCGTATAGCGTTGTTAGTTGCAGGTGAAAGCGAAGTTTGTTCCTTGTTGGAACATGGAGATGTTGTTCCTTGTTGGAACATGTTTACTGTTGGGATATCACAATATATCTTATTTAATTAATGCATCTATATACTTGGTAAAGGGTGGAAGGCTCGGCCTTATGCAGTGTTTTGTTCCACTCTTGCCGCCCTAGTTTCCGTCATATCGGTGTTATGTTCCCGGATTTTTGCGTCCCTAACGCGGTCGGGTGATTTATGGGACCCCTTGACAGTTCACTTTGAATAAGACTTTTCAGCAAGGCCCAACATTGGTTTTACATTTGCCTCCTAGCCTTTTTCCCTTGGGAGTCGCGCATCCGAGGGTCATCTTTATTACCCCGGGCCAATGCTTGTCTAAGTGTTGGTCCAAACTAAACCACTTGCGGTGCCGCCCGAGGCAACTTGGGGTATCGTCGGTTGCCGTCGTCGTCTGCTCATCCGGTCGTGGCACGAGACGAGATCTGTGCGGCTACTATCGAGGGTGTCGGCGCGCGGGAGGTCTTCTTGGACTTGTTTTATTGCTGTGAAATGTCTTGTAGCCGGATTCGAGACTGATCGGGCTTCCGGGAGAAGGTCTATTCGCCGTTGATCGCGAGAGCTTATCATGGGCTAAGTTGGGACACCCTGCAGGGTTTGAACTTTCGAAAGCCGTGCCCGCGGTTATGTGGCAGATGGGAATTTGTTAATGTCGGTTGTAGAAAACCGAAGTTGATCTTAATTAAAATACACCAACCGTGTGCGTAACCGTGAGTGTCTCTTTTCGGGGTTGATCGAGAGGAGAACACGGTTTCTGGGTTATGTTTGACGTAAGTAGGAGTTCAGGATCACTTCTTGATCATAGTTGTTCGACCGTGCTTTGCCTTCTCTTCTCGCTCTCTTTTGCGTATGTTAGCCACCATATATGCTAGTCGCTTGCTGCAGCTCCACCTCACTACCCTGTCCTACCTTTAAGCTTAAATAGTCTTGATCTCGCGGGTGTGAGATTGCTGAGTCCCCGTGACTCACAGATACTTCAAAACCAGTTTGCGGTGCCGATGAAACCGTGCGGTGATGGACCCGAGCTCAAGGAGGAGCTCGATGAAGATCTTGTTCTTTGTGTTGTTTCGTTTGAGTTGATCGATAGTGGAGCCAGTTGGGACGATCGGGGATCTGTGTAGCATTTGGGGTAGTCTTCTTTTATTTTGGTTCCGTAGTCGGACCTTGATTGTATCTGTATGATGTAATGTTTTACTCATGTATTGTGTGAAGTGGCGATTGTAAGCCAACTATGTATCTCTTTTCCCTCATGTATTACATGGGTTGTGTGAAGATTACCTCACTTGCGACATTGCTTTCAATGCGGTTATGCCTCTAAGTCGTGCTTCGACACGTGGGAGATATAGCCGCATCGAGGGCGTTTCATTGGCCCATGAAGGCACTGCAATTTCTTTGATTGCTAGGGTTGCTACTTGCACGAGGGTGGTTGGGCCGGGAGGCGGCGGGTTGGAGTCAGCTGCCGCTTGCTGAGTCGATGAAGTCCCCGGCCGATTGCTGCGATCCCGACCCGGTTCGAAGTCCCTGGCTGGGTGCGGCTATTGCGATCCCGGTCGCTGCCAATTCCTTGTGCGGTTGGGGTCCTCAAGTTGGATCCGACTGCTTCAGGAGGAGCCGGCACAAAGATGGAATCCGACTCTGGCGATGGCTTGATAGACGGCTTGAGGAGGCGTTGTAGGGCGACGCCGGTTGGTATTGCTTGACGGGTGGAACCGATACGTGCCAAGGCATCTTCTTGCTCATTGTCATTCCTTGGCACATGGAGAAACTCGCATCCTTCAAAGTATCCACTGAGTTGCTGTACGAGGAAGCGGTAGCTCGCCATGTTTGCATCCTTGGCGTCCCAGTCGCCCAACGATTGCTAGACCACCAAATTAGAGTCACCATAGCACAGGATCCGGCGAATGCCGAGTTCTTTGGCAAGCCAGAGCCCGTGAATGAGTGTCTCGTATTCAGTGACGTTGTTGGAGGCGGCAAAATGGATTTGCAGCACATATCTGAGCTTGTCACCTTTGGGAGAGGTGAAGATGATGCCGGCTCCCAAACCGGTGCGCATCTTGGAACCATCAAAATGCATCCGCCAATGGGTGGAGTCGGGCGCTGGCGGCAGGTACTGGGTCTCGGCCCAGTCGACGAGGAAGTCGGCCAGTGCTTGTGACTTGATGGCGGTGCGAGGCTGGTAGTAGATGGTGTAGGGGGCCAAATCTATGGCCCATTTGGCCACTCGGCCTGAAGCATCTCGGCTTCCAATGATCTCGGCAAGTGGAGCCGTGCAGACCACAGTGATTGGGTGTTCTTGAAAATACGGCTTCAATTTCTTGGCGGCAAAGTGCACGCCGTAGCACATCTTCTGATAGTGGGGGTAGTTTTGCTTGGAGGCTGACAACACTTCACTCAGGTAATACACCGGTCTCTGGACTGGTAGTGCCTTGCCTTCTTCCTTGCGCTCTACCACCATGACTGTGCTGACCACCCGACTGGTGGCAGCGATGTAGAGGAGCATGGGCTACTTAGGAGTCGGAGCTGCCAGGACAGGCGGAGTGTGTCGGGGAGAACTGGTCGTGTCCCACGAACACCTACGGGACCTGGGTCCCTTGTGGTTCGGAGGGGGGCGGAGATTGCACAAAGAGCGGATCGAGGCGATGCACACGAGCAAATTTACCCAGCTTCGGAGCTCTCCGGAGAGATAATACTCCTACTGCTGCTTTGTGGATTATCTTGTGTTCTTGCTAGGGAGCAATGGGAGCTACAAAACCTAGCCTGAGTGTGGTTTCGTATGAGTAGAATGAACCAAGCCGGAGCTGGACCGAACCCTTTCTACGTTGCACTTGGGCCTCCTTTTATAGGCACAAGGGGTCACCACATGTGTCAAGTAGACAAGGGTAAAATAGTAAAAACATAGGTTGGTACACCGCCTCATGCAGTTGTACAGAATCTATACCTAACTCGACGGCAAGGGACAAGAGTCATCAATGCCCGTCTCGGTCGCCTCAACAGGTAACAGGACCGTCAAGTGCGCCTCCGCTTGCCACGATGGTAGCCTATCGCCGCTTATCGCTGCTCCCCGCTGGCTGCACAGCCCGTCGACACGCGTGCTTGGGAGAGCCCCGTGGTGACACGTTGGCGGGTGAGCTGGAGCGGAGATGAAGAGAGGTCACTTGCCGCGGCGAGTACTTTGCCGCGGCAAGGTTCCTGTCGCGCTCGGGAGCTTATCGCTCGCCGGGCCTTGCTGGGACGCGCGGTGTGTCTTAGCAAGTGTTTCTTGAGGTGCCAAAGCTGGCCTTCCCGGCAAGCTCCTCTTGCCGGGGCCTTGTCTCTTCCTCTTGAGTTCTTCGTTCTTGAATGGCTCACCGACAAGCTCCTCTTGCCGGGGTCTTGTTTTCTGAAGGGCCGCGGAGGGTCTTGGCAGACGCCCGGCAAGGCTTGCCACGGGACGCTGCATCGCCCGCAGACAGGTTCGGGTACTAAGGTACCCCTACTTTAGTACACCGACAGAGCCCCGGTCTGGACCATACACGGTGCCGAAGCGCTATTGGGCGGGCCCAAAACAGGCACGGCACGCGCGGCCTGGGTCCAAACCAAATCCACTCCGGCTCCCGGTTCAGGCCATACACGGCGCCGGCTGTTGGGCCAGGCCCAAAACAGGCACGCGGCACGCGGCCCGGATCCAAACCAATCCACTCAGATCCGCCGCATTCCCCGTAACGGCACGCGCGCCAATTGCTGCGTCGTGGGGAAGTGGGCGGCGTCGAGGTCGCCTCATCCGTCGCCTCGGTTCGCATCCCCGCCACGTGGTTCCCATGCTCTTGGGGTCGCGGACGGCGGAAGTGGGAAACTGGGCCGTTGCGAGCAGAGGCAGCAGGTCGGCCCCGATTCCCGGCTCTTCCTATGCCCTGATTCACTGAGCGGGGTGGCCGAGCCCCCACCTTGCTTCTTTTAAAAAGAGTGGAAGGGGAGCGCAGAAGCCTGCACTCTCCCATCTCTTCCTTTCCTCAGCTTCTGCTCCGCCAAAGATGTCGGGGAGAACTGGTCGTGTCCCACGAACACCTACGGGACCTGGGTCCCTTGTGGTTCGGAGGGGGCGGAGATTGCACAAAGAGCGGATCGAGGCGATGCACACGAGCAGATTTACCCAGCTTCGGAGCTCTCCGGAGAGATAATACTCCTACTGCTGCTTTGTGGATTATCTTGTGTTCTTGCTAGGGAGCAATGGGAGCTACAAAACCTAGCCTGAGTGTGGTTTCGTATGAGTAGAATGAACCAAGCCGAGCTGGACCGAACCCTTTCACGCTGCACTTGGGCCTCCTTTTATAGGCACAAGGGGTCACCACATGTGTCAAGTAGACAAGGGTAAAATAGTAAAACATAGGTTGGTACACGCTCTGCATACAGTGTACAGTAATCTATACCTAACTCGACGGCAAGGGACAAGAGTCATCAATGCCCGTCTCCGCCCGAAACGAGGTAACAGGACCGTCAAGCGCGCCTCCGCTTGCCACGATGGTAGCTGTCGGCGCCGCTTATCGCTGCTCCTCGCTGGCTGCACAGCCCGTCGACACGCGTGCTTGGGAGAGCCCTGTGGTGACACGTTGGCGGGTGAGCTGGAGCGGAGATGAAGAGAGGTCACTTGTCATGGCGAGTACTTTGTCTTGGCAAGGTTCTGTCGGCTTCGGGAGCTTATCGTCACGGGCCTTGCTGGGGACGCGGTGTGTCTTAGCAAGTGTTTCTTGAGGTGCCAAAGCTGGCCTTCCGGCAAGCTCCTCTTGCCGGGCCTTGTCTCTTCCTCTTGAGTTCTTCGTTCTTGAATGGCTCACCGACAAGCTCCTCTTGCCGGGTCTTGTTTTCAAGGGTCAGCGGAGGGTCTTGGCAGACGCCCGGCAAGGCTTGCCACGGGACGCCGCGATCGCCCGTGCAGACAGGTTCGGGTACTAAGGTACCCTACTTTAGTACACCGACAGAGCCCCGGTCTGGACCATACACGGTGCCGAGCGCTGTTGGGCCAGGCCCAAAACAGGCACGGCACGCGGCCTGGGTCCAAACCAAATCCACTCCGGCCCCGGTTCAGGCCATACACGGCGCCGAAGCGCTGTTGGGCCAGGCCCAAAACAGGCACGGCACGCGCGGCCTGGATCCAAACCAAATCCACTCCGTATCCGCCGCGTTCCCCCGTAACGGCACGCGTCAATTGCGGCATCGTGGGGCAAAGTGGGTGGCGTGCGAGGTCGCCTCATCCGTTGCCTCGGTTCTGCATCCCCGCCACGTGGTTCCCATGCTCTTGGGGTGGACGGCGGAAGTGGGAAACTGGGCGTTATGGCAGAGGCAGCAGGTCGGCCCTGCTTCCTGCTCTTCCTATGCCCTCGATTCATGGCGGGGTGGCGAGCCCCCACCTTGCTTCTTTTAAAAGAGTGGAAGGGAGCACGAAGCCCGCACTCTCCCATCTCTTCCTTTCCTCAGCTTCTGCTCCGCCAAAGATGTCGGGGAGAACTGGTCGTGTCCCACGAACACCTACGGGACCTGGGTCCCTTGTGGTTCGGAGGGGGCGGAGATTGCACAAAGAGCGGATCGAGGCGATGCACACGAGCAGATTTACCCAGCTTCGAGCTCTCCGGAGAGATAATACTCCTACTGCTGCTTTGTGGATTATCTTGTGTTCTTGCTAGGGAGCAATGGGAGCTACAAAACCTAGCCTGAGTGTGGTTTCGTATGAGTAGAATGAACCAAGCCGGAGCTGGACCGAACCCTTTCTACGTTGCACTTGGGCCTCCTTTTATAGGCACAAGGGGTCACCACATGTGTCAAGTAGACAAGGGTAAAATAGTAAAAACATAGGTTGGTACACCGCCTGCATAAAGTGTACAGTAATCTATACCTAACTCGACGGCAAGGGACAAGAGTCATCAATGCCCGTCTCGATCCTGAACAAGGTAACAGGGACCGCAAGGCGCGCCTCCGCTTGCCACGATGGTAGCTGTCAGCCGCTTAGCGCTGCTCCTCGCTGGTTGCACAGCCCGTCGACACGCAGCGTGCTTGGGAGAGCCCGTGGTGACAGGTTGGCGGGTGAGCTGGAGCGGAGATGAAGAGAGGTCACTTGTCGCGGCGAGTACTTTGCCGCTGCAAGGTTCTGTCGCTTCTGGAGCTTATCGTCCGGGCCTTTGGGGGACGCGGTGTGTCTTAGCAAGTGTTTCTTGAGGTGCCAAAGCTGGCCTTCCGGCAAGCTCCTCTTGCCGGGCCTTGTCTCTTCCTCTTGAGTTCTTCGTTTGAATGGCTCACCGACAAGCTCCTCTTGCCGGGTCTTGTTTTCTGAAGGGCTGCGGAGGGTCTTGGCAGACGCCGGCAAGGCTTGCCACGGGACGCCGCGATCGCCGCAGACAGTGTTCGGGTACTAAGGTACCCCTACTTTAGTACACCGACAGGTGCCCCGGTCTGGACCATACACGGTGCCGAAGCGCTGTTGGGCCAGGCCCAAAACAGGCACGGCACGCAGCTGCCTGGGTCCAAACCAAATCCACTCCGGCTCCGGTCTGGCCATACACGGCGCGCGCTGTTGGGCCAGCCCAAAACAGGCACGGGCACGCGCTGCCTGGAAAACCAAACCACTCAGATCCGCGTTCCCCGTGAACGGCACGCGTCAATTGCAGCGTCGTGGGGAAGTGGGCGGCGGCGAGGTCGCCTCATCCGTCGCCTCGGTTCTGCATCCCGCCACGTGGTTCCCATGTTTGGGGGGGTCGGACGGCGGAAGTGGGAAATCGGGCCATTGCAAGCAGAGCAGCAGGTCGGCCCCGATTCCTTGCTCTTCCTATGCCCCGATTCACCGAAGGGCAGCCGAGCCCCACCTTGCTTCTTTTAAAAGAGTGGAAGGGGGCGCAAGCCCGCACTCTCCCATCTCTTCCTTTCTCGCCGCGCTCCCCTTTCTCTCATTCGTCATGGAGAAAGGGAACCTTGGTTCTTCATCGGTGGTGGCGAGGGTCGCGCTGAGACAACGCCCCTCCCAACCCCACGCCTGGGTGGCAGAGCGAGCCACAAGAGGAAGAGGGAGGGGCGAGGTCGTGGACGAGGTCGAGGCGCCGGGAAGAAGCGGACGGGCGCGCGCGTCTCGCCTCCGCCGGGCGGTTCCCCTCCTGCGGCGGTCCATACAGGGGCGACCCTTGCGAAGTTCTTCGTCAGCTGCGCCGGGCGCCTCGTCGTCGCCTCCGCTTCCAGCCCGTTCATGAGCGCGATGGAGTCGGATCCGCCGAGACACCGAGATCGCACATGAGGGGCTGTGGGATCAGCTGCACGCGAGTCCGTGTTGTATTCCCAGCCCCTAATGTGATGTTTCTTGATCGTGGGTGGAAGACGTTCTCCGTATCCACAGCTGATGGCGGGGTTTACCCTCCATTTTAAGTTAATGGAGGGTGATCTCTCTCCGTCAAGGTCTTCGGGATCTCGGTACTCGGGCGAAGTGCTGCGTGGATAGCTCCTCCGACAATAAGATTCCTCGAGCGAGAGTGACGAGGAGGAGAGCGACAGCGACGACGAGGTAGCGGGCCTGATTAGTTGTCGGGCGTCGCCGTGCAGGCCACCGGCGACCCCATCATCCGTCGCGGCTCCTTGAACTCCCCGGGTCGCCTCCTTGGGCGACTGGAGTAGGGAGGCTGCGGAAGGGGAAGAGGATGGCGACAAGGCCATTGTTGGAGCACGAGGCGAGTGCCCTCGACAGCATGCCGACGCCCTGCCGCCCGTCCTCGAGCCCCGCTTCGGCGCCCGTGCTTCGTTAAGCCCTCGGACAGCCCCCGGATGTTCCTTGGTGCCTTCTCGCACCTGTAGCTTGCCTAGGCGCTCCTTTGTCCTTCTCGCCTCCTTGACCTACCTCCCAAGAGAGGGACAGGAAAAGGATTACGGGCATCTTATCTTTTTAAATTGTAATCCTTCGGGCCTTATCCGCATTTAAAACTTGTAATCCTCTCTTTCATGTCTTTCATTCTCCACGGACTGTATCCGAGTAGGATGTTTTAATGAAAAAGGGATGCTTGAAAAGGGACGAAAGGCTTATCTGATACCGCAGCCCCCGGCAACTCTGGCTTGCCGCAGCCCCCGGCAACTCTGGCTTGCCGGGGCTTGGGTGCCGACGCACCCTTCTTCTCCTCTTCGCTGTTATTTTCAGTTCTGAGAACAATTTAGCCAGTGCCGCAATAAGTTATTTTTGTAATATAACTTTGTTCTGGGAAATATTTGCTATGTCACTTCCTTTACTCGACTCTTGGCTTTGTATGTTACTGCCCTACGCTTTTCAGGGAAACTTGCCGGTGCAGGCACCCTTGCCGCGAGCGCCGAGTGCAGAACTTCAGCAGCCTGCTGGCGGGGTCGCTACCGACAAGCAACCTTGTCGCGGACTAGCCGCAGCTCACTTAAGTTGTTGAGCGGACTCGAAACAAAGTAAGGGCGCGACCACCATCGCGATTTGGTTCCTCCGCGCACGGGTTTTCCATACAAAGCGCGGTCGTTCAAGGAAAATAATTTTAAAATTTAAAAATCGAATGCTCAAACTTTGGCAACTTAGCTTTTCTCGTTGTCCATTTCCGGCAAGGCGACAGTTCCTCGAGCGACGCCATGCCCACACCATTATCGTCCCTTTTCCCCGGTTAACTTGTGGGTGGATGAACCTTCTTCTTGTTTGAGAAGAAAGAAGAGAAATAAAGTTATGGAGCCTAGTGGCTCGTTATCGCCACGGGTGTGGATGCTGCACAAAATGTTAGAAAACAAATGCATATATGATTATGAGTGCATGTATTGACAAGATGTGCGCAACACATAGGCTTTCTCGATGCACATGGTGCATGCCCGGCTTTGTACAAAGGATTACATGCAACAGCGGCAAGACTTGTACAAAGGGTGGTTGCTGAACGGGTTCCGCAACGCGCCTCATGGGTAAAACTTGCGAAGATGCTCTATATTCCAGGAATTGCTCACCGGAAGGCCATCTTCGGTCTCAAGGCGGACAGCGCCGGGCCTAGTGACTCGTTTCACCCGATAAGGGCCTTCCCACTTCGGCGTCAACTTGTTGGAATTCTTGGCGGATTGAACGCGCCGAAGAACAAGGTCGCCTTCCTCGAAGCTTCTGGCATTAACTTTGCGGCTATGGTAGCGACGCAAAGCTTGCTGGTAACGAGCAACTCAGAAGAGCTCGAAGCGATCTTCCTCGAGGAGCAGCGCGTCATCTTGTCGCAGCTGCTCTTGCTCAAGCTCATCATAAGCGAGCACTCGAGGAGACCTGTACACGAGTTCCGTGGGGAGAACTGCCTCTGCTCCGTAGACTAGAGCGATAGGTGTCTGGCCAGTGGCTCGATTTGGCGTCGTCTGATCGACCAAAGAACCACCGCAGCTCCTCGATCCAGATTTCTTCCACACTTGCGCAGCTTGTCAAAGTTCTGGTCTTGAGTCCCCGCAGCACTTCAGCGTTTGCTCTCTCGCTTGACCGTTGCTTCTTGGATGAGCAACGAAGCAAAGAAGATCTTGGCGCCAAGATCTTGGGCGTCTCGCATGAAGGTGCGGCTCGTGAACTGTGCCGTTGTCGGTAATGATTCTGTTAGGGATCCCAAAGCGGCAAACAATTGACCAAGAACTTGATTGCTTGTTGTGCTGTCACCTTCCTCACGGTTCCACTTCGCCACTTTGTGAACTTATCGATTCGACATACAAGTACTCAAAGCCCCGACAGCTCGGGGAAAGGGCCGAGATGTCGAGCCCCTGCACCGAGAAGGGCCAGGATAAAGGGATCGTCTGGAGAGCTTGAGCTGGTTGGTGTATCTATTTGGAATGGAACCGCACGCTTCACACTTTGTTACTTGTGCCGTTGCATCTGGAGGGCTTCGGCGAAGAAACCTTGTCGGAAAGCTTTGCGGCAAGTGCTCTTGCGCTTGATGTGGTGACCACATATGCCTCCATGTATCTCTCGCCAACAACTTCATCCATCTTCCCGCAAATACACTTCAATTTCACACCGTTGAGTCTTCTTCTGCAGTGATGTTGTCAACAAACCGGTACATACTTGACTGCCGGGCTACTTTTTCCGCTTCTTCTTGCTCTTCGGGAAGTTCTCCTGTCTGGAGGAAATGGACGATTTGTTGTGCCCATGCTTTGGAGCTTGTGGCTCGACAACAAGGACTAAAGGCTCTTCTATCATGCGGGAACATCAGCTTCTCGGCAAGAACACGTGGGTCCGCCGGAGCTTGATGATCCCCGGCAAGCTTGCCGGAGCGAAACTTGTCGGGAGCGTTTGCTTCAACGATACAAACTGCATGGTTTGTCGGAGCAGACTGCTCCTCAGTGATATTTGCGTTGATTTTAGGGACTTTTTTGGCGGCGGCTTCAGGGAGCTCTGCCGGAAAGTAGTCGCCGGAAACCAATTTCCTCTTCTTGCTCTGTCCTGTTGACGGTGTTACGGTTGGCTGAGTCAGCTTGAGCACAAAAATTCCTGGTTCCACAGGTAACTTAAGCGCGGCACATTTGGAGAGGCCATCAGCTATATCATTCTGAGCTCTTGGAACGTGTTCCATTTGCAGGCCTTCAAAGTGCTCTTCTAGCTTTCTCACTTCATCGACGTAAGCTTCCATCAACGGGCTCTGATAATCTTTATTTACTTGGCGGACGACAAGTTGCGAGTCCCCCCTGACAATGAGCTTCTTGATCCCAAGGTCTACCGCAATCCTGAGACCGGCAAGCAAACCTTCATACTCCGCAGTATTGTTTGTTGCTTGTTCCTTGGGAAAGTGCATATGGACTATGTACTTGAGGTGCTCTCCGGTGGGTGCAATAAGCAGCACGCCGGCACCGACGCCTTGCAGTGAGAAAGCTCCATCAAAGTACATCAGCCACTCTTTATTTGCCTCCTTGACGGGGATGCTTGTCTCTGGAATTTCTTCGTCTTGCGTGGGCGTCCCTCTGCTATGAATTCTGCCAATGCTCTGCTGGATAGTTGAAGTGCTTTCAAACTTGAGACCAAAGCTTGACTGTTCCGGTGCCCACTCGACAATCCCCTGTTGCTTCGGATTTTGCAATATCCTCTTTAGCGGAAAGCGAGTGACAACTGTTATCTCGTGTGCTTGGAAGTAATGGCGAACTTTCTCGAGGCCATGAGGAGGCGAAAAGCAACTTCGCACACCGAGTACCTTGACCTAGCCCCAGAAGGGAACCGACAAAGTAAACGGGCGCTACACCATCCTTTTTCGTGTCTTGTCGCAACCTGCGCTTAATCTGTCCTTGTCGGGACCAGAGCTTGTGGCGAAGCCCTTGCTTGTCGCTGGATGCGTCTCGCTCGGTTGTCGGCTCATCATCTGCCTCCCTCTCCGCTACTAACGCAGCACTAACCACTTGATTGGTTGCCGCTATATACAGCGACAACTTCTCTTGTGGCCTAGGTGCGACAAGTATTGAGCGGAGGGCAGGTATCTCTTCAAGTCCTGCAGCGTAGCCTCCTTCGAGTCCATTTCATTGGACCTGCCTTTTCAAAATCTTCAAAACGGCGGCGGCGCGTTCAGCAAACTTAGAGATGAACTCTTGAGAGCAGCCACGCAACCGGCAAGTCTTCCGACATCCTTGACGCGCTTTGGTGCTTCGATCTGCTCAATGGCCTTGATCTTGTCGGGATTGGCTTCAATTCCCCATCGAGACACAAAGAACCCGAGAAGCTTGCGGAAGGGACTCCAACACGCACTTCTCGGGTTGAGCTTGAGGTTGATCTTGCGCAGATTTGCAAATGTTTCATCCAAATCCTGAACCAGAGTTGCTTTGTCCTTGCTTTTGACCACTATATCATCCATGTAGGCTTCTACATTTCTATGTATCTGTGGCTCAAAGGCATCATGGACTACTCTTGCAAAAGTTGAACCAGCATTCTTTAAACCGAAAGGCATCCGTATGAAGCAGTACGTGCCACATGGTGTAATGAATGCGGTTTTCTCTTCATCCTCTTCGCCATGAAGATCGATGATATCCTGAATATGCATCAAGAAACGAAGCAGATCACATCCGGTTGTGGAGTCAACAATCTGGTCGATTCGTGGCAAGGGAAATGGGTCTTTGGGACAAGCTTTATTAACATCTGTAAAGTCAATACAAAGCCTCCATTTCCCATTAGCCTTGCGTACAACTACCGGATTGGCCAACCACGTGGGATGGAGTACTCCCCTGACGAGTCCTACTGCTTCCAACTTCTTGATTTCTTCCGCTATGAACTCTTGGCGCTCCACTGCTTGTTTCCTAACTTTTTGCTTGACGGGCCGCGCGTGAGGACAAACAACTAGGTGGTGCTCAATTACTTTCCTAGGAACACTGGGGATGTCAGATGGTTGCCATGCAAACACATCGATATTCGCCCGCAGGAAAGCAACGAGCTCGCCTTCCTATTTAGGGTCAAGCGTGCAGCGATGGTGAAGGTACCACCAGTCTGTCCTCCTTGGCGGGCACCTTTTGGTCTTGGCGGAGCCGCCATCGTCTTCTTGCACTTGCCGGTGGAGCTCGATGGTGCGTCCTCGACGGTAGCGCAGCACTCCAAGGAGGTGCGCTTGCCGGAGTGGGCAACAGAGCTCTTGCCGGACTTGGTGGTCTTCTTCTTCCCCCCGGGAGCTTCAGCGGCAAGTGGTTTGCTTTCTGTTGTGGCTGCTGCATCCCGGTAAATCTTGTCGGCGCAGATAAGCGCGTCCTTCTTGTTGCCATGGACAGAAATGACACTTATCGGGTCGGGCATCTTGAGTAGGTTATAAGCATAATGAGAGGCGGCCATGAACTTGGCGAGTGCTGGACGGCCAAGTATGCCATTGTAGGGCAATGGGAAGTCGGCAACGTCAAATGTGATCCTCTCAGTTCTGAAGTTGAGCTCGCTACCGAATGTTACCGGCAACGTGATCTTCCCTTTGGGCTTGCTCCTTCCTGGGTTGATTCCTTGGAATGTACCAGTTTCTTCAAGCTCGCTGTCAGGGATTTGAAGTTTTTGGAGCACTGCAGAGGAGATCAAATTCAGGCCGGCCCCACCGTCAACCAGCATCTTTGTGACTTTGAGGTTGCGGATGGTTGGTGAGACCAACATCGGCAAGCACCCGACTGCAGTGATGCGATCAGGGTGATCTTCAATGTCAAAGATGATGGGCGGCTGGACCACTTCAGAGGTTTGCGTGACTCTATGGATGGTTACTGCTGCATTGACCTCACGCATCCATTGCTTGAGTTGGCGGTGCGAGGTATGCGAGAAGCACCACCGTCAACGCAAAGGACCTCCTTGCCCTTTGAAACTCCTGTTCGTCAGCTTCATCGTCTTCCATGTCTTCGTCATCTTCATCTTCGTCTTCTTCCTTGTCGTGGCCGCGGGGAGGTCTGTCTCCTTGCCGCTGCTTGGCCTTGCCGCGGCGTCCTCCCCGACCGGGTCTCTTCTTACTTGTTGTACCTGCACCTTCTTGGGCCTTCTCCTTGTCTCGTCGCTCGTACTCAGCTCTCTGTAGCTCAACAAGCTGCTCGACTTTCTTGCAGCTCTGGAGATCGTGGCCCTTGGTGCGGTGGATTTTCTGATCTTGCTTGTTGGAGCTGTCGGGCTTGTCGGCCGCCACAGCTTGGCGGTCGGCGTCAGCGGCAACCTCCTTGCCGGAGCCACCAGCCTTTGCCTTGTTGGCGGCACCATTCTTGTCGGACTGCTCGACAACTAGTACTTCTTGGTTTTTCTTCCTCCTGTTGTTTCGCCGCCGGCTCTTTCTTGCCGGGGCGATCTCCTCACTGTCAGACTCTGCTCCCACATTCTCTCCTAGGAGTCTTCTTCCTTCTTCAGTAGCGTGCACACTTGTCGGCCAGGCGTAGAGCTCGCTGGCGTCTTTCACTTTGCACATCGCCATCTCCTCCCTCATCCTGCGGTTTCATACATTCGATGGAATGCACCGATCACCTTGGCGGGGGTGGACGTCGGGGATGTTGTAGTGCACTCGATCGAATCTCTGGATGAACTTGCGCAGGACTCTCCTCCTACGGGCAAGCAGGTGGAGTCACTCTCCTGGCCATGAGGCTTGTGGTCGCTGTGAAGGCGCCAACAAACTGGTGGCACAAATCTGCCAAGAAGAAATAGAGCCATCGGCAAGTGCATGAGCCAAGACCGACGTTTGGCTTGAGCACCGGGGAAAGTAGTTGGCGAGGATCTTGTCGTCTCGTCCCCCGCGCCTGCACCACGATGGTGTAGATCTTTGAGGAACTCGATGGGTGTGTCCTGCCATCATACTTTTCTCGCACATCTGGTTTGAAGTTTTTCTTGTCGGGCCACGGACTTGCCGCAGCTCACGAGTGACGCAGGGCAACCTATCAGCGTCTGATAAGTCGCTGGTTCCCCTGGCGCATGCATATCGACAATGGGCCCGGTGCGTTGGTCGATTGATGGCGCTTCTCTTGGCGCTCGTCACGGTTCGAGCATCTTCTTCTTGCCGTTCTCGGAGAACTTGGCGCTGGTCGCGACGAGCTCGCGGATCCGACGACGCTGTGGAGTCATTGCCGAGGTGGATCTGGCGAGTCGGCGATCTTGGTCTTCGGGAGGAGTGCACGGTGGCTGCACCCAGCAAGTCTCGTCGCCATCAGCTCGCGCCTTGTCGCCTTGCAGCTGCTGCGCAGGCACTCGGTTGTTGTGGGGCGTCGCCGTTAAGCGGCCGATGAGACTCTGGTGTGGCCCTCCATTAAATCGACCTTGTCGGCCGTTGAGGGTAGTCTAGAAGTAGCTGTGCTCTTGCCAAGGCTTCGCTGGTGTGGTGGGTGGCAATGGCGTGCGTGGCGAGGAACAGGAGGTGCTCGGACTCCTAACCAAGTTAGGAGGAGCATCATCCCCCAAGCGATCATACTCCACTCGTGCATCGCATCTTGAGGTGCATGCGGTCTCGAGGGCCTCGGGATCCTCCAGCTTGGCCTTGATCAATGGCGTATGGTGCCGCAAGCATCATGACGCTGTCGATCCCAGCGCCTCCTGCGAAGGGCGTGGTGCGGACTTCGGGCCAACGCTGTGCTGCCTTGTCCTTGGACTGGCGGCATTGTGGGCTCTCGGCGACGCGGTTCCTCCGCCGGCGTTCCCCCACCATCGACAGCTCCGGTGGTGGTGGGTTCGGCAAGACGGCTCTGCTGCTGTCAAGACTTCTTCTTGGCGCCATGTTGACGAAGATGTTGATGAAGTTGCTCGTGTGACCGCGGATCGGGTTCACACAGCCTCGACGCCCCTACCCGGGCGCGCCAAAGATGTCGGGGAGAGCTGGTCGTGTCCCACGAACACCTACGGGACCTGGGTCCCTTGTGGTTCGGAGGGGGGCGGAGATTGCACAAAGAGCGGATCGAGGCGATGCACATGAGCAGATTTACCCAGCTTCGAGCTCTCCGGAGATAATACTCCTCTGCTGCTTTGTGGATTATCTTGTGTTCTTGCTAGGGAGCAATGGGAGCTACAAAACCTAGCTTTGAGTGTGGTTTCAGTATGAGTAGAATGAACCAAGCCGAGCTGGACCGAACCCTTTCACGTTGCACTTGGGCCTCCTTTTATAGGCACAAGGGGTCACCACATGTGTCAAGTAGACAAGGGTAAAATAGTAAAAACATAGGTTGGTACACCGCTCACATGCGGTGTACAGATAATCTATACCTAACTCGACGGCAAGGGACAAGAGTCATCAATGCCCGTCTCGATCGCCCGAACAGATTATGTAACAGGGACCGTCAAGCGCGCCTCCGTTTGCCACGATGGTAGCTTTGTCGGCGCCGCTTATCGCTGCTCCTCGCTGGCTGCACAGCCCGTCGACACGCGTGCTTGGGAGAGCCCGTGGTGACACGTTGGCGGGTGAGCTGGAGCGAGAGATGAGAGAGGTCACTTGCAGCGGTGAGTACTTTGCGGCAAAGGTTCTGTCTGCTTCGGGAGCTTATCGTCACGGGCCTTCTTTGGACAGCGGTGTGTCTTAGCAAGTGTTTCTTGAGGTGCCAAAGCTGGCCTTCCCGGCAAGCTCCTCTTGCCGGGGCCTTGTCTCTTCCTCTTGAGTTCTTCGTTCTTGAATGGCTCACCGACAAGCTCCTCTTGCCGGGGTCTTGTTTTCTGAAGGGCCGCGGAGGGTCTTGGCAGACGCCCGGCAAGGCTTGCCACGGGACGCTGCTGATTGCCGTGCAGAGTTCGGGTACTAAGGTACCCCTACTTTAGTACACCGACAGAGTGGTCAGCATCTTCTTGAGCTGGAAGAAAGCTTCATCTGCCTTGTCGTTCCACTCGAAAAAAGTGGTCTTCTTCATGAGCTGGTACAGGGGAAGAGCCTTCTCGCCCAGCCGACTGATGAAGGGGCTGATGGATGCCAAGTGATACGTCTCCAACGTATCTATAATTTTTGATTGCTCCATGCTATATTATCTACTGTTTTGGACCATATTGGGCTTTATTTTCCACTTTTATATTACTTTTGGGACTAACCTATTAACCGGAGGCCCAGCCTGTAATTGCTGTTTTGCCTATTTCAAGATTTCAAGAAAGCGGAATATCAAGCGGAGTCCAAACGGAATGAAATCTTGAACGTGATTTTCTCATCGATAAGATCCAGGAGACTTGGATCCTCGGTCAAGAAAGGAGGAGGCGGCCACGAGGGTGGGCGCCCCTAGGGTGCGCCCCCGCCTCGTGGGCCCCAAGCTCCACCGACGTACTCCTTCCTCCTACATATACATACATTACATTCCAACAGATCGAGATACTGAGCCAAAAACCTTATTCCACCGCCGCAACTTTCGTATCCACGAGATCCCATCTTGGGGCCTGTTCAAGCTCCGCGGAAGGGAATCCACCACGGAGGGCTTCTACATCATCATCATAGCCTCTCCGATGAAGTGTGAGTAGTTTACTTCAGATCTTGGGTCCATAGTTAGTAGCTAGATGGCTTCTTCTCTCTTTTGGATCTCAATACAATGTTCTCCCCTCTCTCGTGGAGATCTATTCGTGTAATCTTGTTTTTTGCGGTGTGTTTGTTGAGAACGATGAATTGTGGGTTTATGATCAAGATTATCTATGAGCAATATTTGAATCTTCTCTGAATTCTTTTATGTATGATTGGTTATCTTTGCAAGTCTCTTCGAATTATCCGTTTGGTTTGGCCAACTAGATTGGTAGTTCTTGCAATGGGAGAAGTGCTTAGCTTTGGGTTCGATCTTGCGGTGTCCTTTCCCAGTGACACTAGGGGTAGCAAGGCACGTATTGTATTGTTGCCATCGAGGATAACAAGATGGGGTATTTATCATATTGCATGAATTTATTCCTCTACATCATGTCATCTTGCTTAAGGCGTTACTCTGTTTTCATTAACTTAATACTCTAGATGCATGCTGGATAGCGGTCGATGAGTGGAGTAATAGTAGTAGATGCAGGCAGGAGTCGGTCTACCTGTCTCGGACCTGATGCCTATATACATGATCATACCTAGATACTCTCATAACTATGCTCAATTCTGTCAATTGCTCAACAGTAATTCGTTCACCCACCGTAGAATACTTATGCTCTTGAGAGAAGCCACTAGTGAAATCTATGGCCCCCGGGTCTATTCTCATCATATTAATCTTCCTACGCTTTATTATTGCTTTGCTTTTTTTACTTTGCCTTTTATTTTACTTTGCATCTTTATACCAAAAATACCAGAAATATTATCTATCATCTCTATCAGATCTCACTCTCGTAAGTGACCGTGAAGGGATTGACAACCCCTATTCGCGTTGGTTGCGAGGAGTTATTTGCTTTGTGTAGGTACGAGGGACTTGCGCGTGGCCTCCTACTGGATTGATACCTTGGTTCTCAAAAACTGAGGGAAATACTTACGCTACTCTGCTGCATCATCCTCTCCTCTTGAGGAAAACCAGCATAAGCTCAAGGCATAGCAAGAAGGATTTCTGGCGCCGTTCTCGGGATTCTACATAAAAGTCAACATACCAAGTACCCATCACAATCCCTTATCCCTCGCATTACATTATTTGCCATTTGCCTCTCGTTTTCCTCTCCCCCACTTCACCCTTGCCGTTTTATTCGCCCTCTCTTCCGTTCGCCTTCTTCCCGTATGTATCTTTGTTTGTGTTTCCTCGTGCCTTCTTTATGCTTGCATCTTCACTTGCTGAAAATCTATTGATATGGATCCACTTAAAGTGTTCTACTTGGATCATCTTGATCCTTATCTTTCGTCTTTGAAACCCCAACTAGCCTAGTTGATGGTAAATCTTTAGACGAGCATGCTCATTTTGTGCGTCATCGTTTGTTTGAAAAAGGAAGACTCTTATGGTATCATATAAATAGTTTGCTTTGCTATGCTTGGAATCTTTGTGAAATGTGTGATTTTACTTGTTGCTCTAAGAACCCTAAAAAACACCTTCCCTACCTATGTGAGTTCAATGATAATGAAATCTTATCTTCTTATGCAAGGGGTGTTTATAGTTACTATGATATCGAACAAATTGAAGAATTTGTCATTTTTAAGGGTGCTCATGAAGTTGCTTATTTGATTGAAAAGTATGATTTTACTCTCAACAAATCTGAAAATTCCGTCATACTTAAATATTGCAATGAAAACTTTGCTCATAATGTCTATGTCCAAGAATTTATTGAAAGAATGACCGTTGCTTTGGAAGAAAATAATGATATGCATGAATCTATAGATAATGATGATTCGATGATTTGGTTGAAATATCCCTTGATGAACATGATGCTTGCTATTGTTGTGGCCATGATGCCAATATTTATGAAGACGAATTTGCTATAGTTCCTTATGTTAAAAATAAGATCGTTGCTATTGCACCCATGCTTGATAGTTCCTTCGATGAAAAGAATGATTGCAATGATTTTACTATAAATTCTCTTGATGTCGGTTGTGCTAATAATATGCAAAACCCTAAGCTTGGGGATGCTAGTTTTGCTATGTCCACTATTTATTGCAATGATCATGATTGGGGTGATTTTCCTTATGATCTTGAAAATTTATTTAAGCCCCATGATGAATATAAGATTGATAATAGTGTTTGCAATAATATTGAAAGTGGGTTTGGAAGAGTGTCAACTTTAGATAACACATATTTGGATAACATTCAATCTTGTGATTTTTTTGATAAAAGTGGGCTTGGAGAAATCATGACTTTAGTTAATGATAATCCCACTATTTTGGAAGAGTGTCAACTTCGCATGCATGTGGATCGTGTTGAGAATATGTTACGTGATAGCTATATTGTTGAATTTTCTTATGATCCTACATGTAATTATTATGAGAGAGGAAAATACGGTTATAGAAATTTTCGTGTTAATAAATTACCTCTCGTTATGTTGAGATTGCTATTGTTTCTTTCCGCTTCCTTTCATATGCTAGTTTTTTCTTGCTATGATAATTTGTTTGCCTACAAGATGCCTATGCATAGGAAGTATGTTATACTTAGATGTGTTTGTCACGTGTTTTATGATGCTCTCTTTGTGCTTCAATTACTATCTTTCATGTGAGCATCATTAAAATTATCTATGCCTAGCTAGGGGCGTTAAACAATAGCGCTTGTTGGGAGGCAACTCAATCTTATTTATTTTTTTGTTTTTGTTTCTTTTTAGGATTAAATAATCCATCTACCTTCTGTTTAGATGTGGTTTTATGTTTTAATTAGTGTTTGTGCTAAGTTAAACCTATAGGATCTTCTTGGATAATAGTTATTTGATCTTGCTGTAATTTTCAGAAACTTTCGGTTCACAAAAACAATTGTTAAAAATCACCAGAACGTGATAAAATAGTGATTCCAATTGCTGAGTATCAATAAACAAATTGCCTAGGTCTTTCTATTTTGGCTGATTTTTTGGAGTTCCAGAAGTTTGCGTTAGTTACAGATTACTACAGACTGTTCTGTTTTTGACAGATTCTGTTTTTCGTTTGTTGTTTGCTTATTTTGATGAATCTATGGCTAGTAAAATAGTTTATAATCCATAGAGAAGTTGGAATACAGTAGGTTTAACACCAAAACAAATAAATAATGAGTTCATTGCAGTACCTTGAAGTGGTCTTTTGTTTTCTTTCGCTAACGGAGCTTACGAGATTTTTGTTGAGTTTTGTGTTGTGAAGTTTTCAAGTTTTGGGTGAATTTTTTTGATGGATTATGGAACAAGGAGTGGCAAGAGCCTAAGATTGGGGATGCCCATGGCACCCCTAAGATAATCCAAGGGCACCAAAAAGTCAAAGCTTGGGGATGCCCCGGAAGGCATCCCCTCTTTCGTCAACTTCCATCGGTAACTTTACTTGGAGCTATATTTTTATTCACCACATGATATGTGTTTTGCTTGGAGCGTCTTGTATTATTTGCGTCTTTGCTTGTTAGTTTAACACAATTATCCTTGCTGTACACACCTTTTGAGAGAGCCATACATGAATTGGAATTTGTTAGAATACTCTATGTGCTTCACTTATATCTTTTGAGCTTTATAGTTTTGCTCTATGTGCTTCACTTATATCTTTTGAGCTTTATAGTTTTGCTCTAGTACTTCACTTATATCTTTTAGAGCACGGTGGTGGATTTGTTTTAAAGAAACTATTGATCTCTCATGTTTCTCTTAGATTATTTTGAGAGTCTTAAATAGCATGGTAATTTGCTTAAAATAATAATATGCTTGGTATTCAAGATTTGTAAAACTTTCTTTTGAGTGCGTTGAATACTAAGAAAAGTTTGATGCTTGATAATTGTTTTGAGATATGGAGGTGATAATATTAGAGTCGTGCTAGTTGAGTTGTTGTGAATTTGAGAAATGCTTGTGTTGAAGTTTGCAAGTCCCGTAGCATGCACGTATGGTAAACGTTATGTAACAAATTTTAAACATGAGGTGTTATTTGATTGTCCTCCTTATGAGTGGCGGGGAGGGAATGCGATGGTCTTTTCCTACCAATCTATCCCCTAGGAGCATGCGCATAGTGCTTTGGTTTTGATGGCTTGTAGATTTTTGCAATAAGTATGTGAGTTCTTTATGACTAATGTTGAGTCCATGGATTATCGCACTCTCACCCTTCCATTATTGCTAGCCTCTTGATACCGTCGTTGCCCTTTCTCACATTGAGAGTTGGTGCAAACTTCGCGGTGCATCAAACCCGTGATATGATCGCTCTTTCACACATAAACCTCCTTATATCTTCCTCAAAACAGCCACCATACCTACCTATTATGGCATTTCCATAGCCATTCCGAGATATATTGCCATGCAACTTTCCACCATACCGTTCTTCATGACACATTCATCATTGTCATATTGCTTAGCATGATCATGTAGTTGACATAGTATTTGTGGCAAAGCCACCGTTCATAATTCTTTCATGTCACTCTTGATTCATTGCATATCCCGGTACACCGCCGGAGGCATTCATATAGAGTCATACTTTGTTCTAGTATCGAGTTGTAATCATTGAGTTGTAAATAAATAGAAGTGTGATGATCATCATTTTCTAGAGCATTGCCCAAAAAAAGAGAAAGGCCAAAAGAAAAAAAGAAGGCCAAAAAAAGGATAAATAAAAAGGGGCAATGTTACTATCTATTTTTCCACACTTGTGCTTCAAAGTAGCACCATGTTCTTCATATAGTGAGTCTCATATATTGTGCTTCAAAGTAGCACCATGTTTTTCATGTAGAGAGTTTCATATTTTGTCACTTTCATATACTAGTGGGAATTTTTCATTATAGAACTTGGCTTGTATATTCCAACGATGGGCTTCCTCAAATGCCCTAGGTCTTCATGAGCAAGCAAGTTGGATGCACACCCACTTAGTTTCTTTTGTTGAGATTTCATACATTTATAGCTCTAGTGCATCCGTTGCATGGCAATCCCTACTCCTTGCATTAACATCAATTGATGGGCATCTCCATAGCCCATTGATTAGCCTCGTTGATGTAAGATCTTCTACTTTTTTGTCTTCTCCACATAACCCCCATCATTATATTCTATTCCACCCATAGTGCTATGTCCATGGCTCGCGCTCATATATTGCGTGAAAGTTTATAGGTTTGAGATTACTAAAGTATGAAACAATTGCTTGGCTTGTCATCGGGGTTGTGCATGATGAGAGCATTCTTGTGTGACAAAAATGGAGCATGACTAAACTATATGATTTTGTAGGGATGAACTTTCTTTGGCCATGTTATTTTGAGAAGACATAATTGCTTAGTTAGTATGCTTGAAGTATTATTATTTTTATGTCAATATGAACTTTTGTCTTGAATCTTTCGGATCTGAATATTCATACCACAATTAAGAAGAGTTACATTGAAATTATGCCAAGTAGCACTCCGCATCAAAATTCTTTTTTATCATTTACCTACTCGAGGCGAGCAGGAATTAAGCTTGGGGATGCGATCGTCTCCAACGTATCTATAATTTTTATTGCTCCATGCTATATTATCTACTGTTTTGGACCATATTGGGCTTTATTTTCCACTTTTATATTACTTTTGGGACTAACCTATTAACCGGAGGCC